>JALPQI010012078.1:0-35391 GCA_025490895.1 Thaumatotibia leucotreta
CATTCTATAATATTAATAGAATAGTTATGAGATCAATGAATGTTGTACTGAGTTTTTTTTTTGAGAATTCTGAGGATCGTGATTGCTACGCCATTTACTATGTCTATTGGAGTGCCTGATGTGTGATGTACTCGGAGTCCAGTAGGTTTAATGATTTCATCACTCCATCTGGCAAGTGGACGAGCTGTACCTCGTGTATTCGAGACCATAAAGGCGTCGCGCGAGGTGATCAAAAAGAGCAGCCATTGTTGAGACTTTCAAGAGGCGTGTGCAGATCATAAGTTCCTCTAATATGGATTCCTAATTCTGGTTGAACCTTAAAAATGAATGAAATTTATGAGAAGCCTATCTCGCGTGCGTAATTCTGTCGCGTCTCTATTATCATGCTAGCTTCTATTTCAAAGATTACGGTTGATGTAAGATAGATATTTAGGTAATTATAAATTAACCTGTTTTAACAATAAAGAAAGTATTCCATAAGTACATTTTAGTTTTACTTACGTAACCTGCAATTAAGATATATTGCAATAATTATTCGCTGAGATTTTAAATAATAAGTTGTGACCACATTATTAATATAATATGATTTACAAAGGAGGTTTTGCCATGTAAATGTGTACGTATGTAGGTATGTAAATTCCTTATTTCTTTATTTAAAAATAATTATAACAATTTGGACCGGTACCTACCAAGGCCAACTTATCGCTGTAAGAGATCTATTCCAGTTAACCTTTTGGCAAATGAGAGGAAGACAGGAACCAAGAGAGACATTTTCTTTAAATAGATACGTACACGTGATACCCCGTTTTAAATCATAAATTATCATGTTAGCTTAATAAATTACCATGTCAGCTTGATAAATTACTAAATTAGCTTAATAAATTACCCCTAATTCATAAACGTCTTCTCATTTAGCAAGCCGATAAGTATATCATTTGTCCCCTTTGGTCTAATCAATATCTTTTTTTTTCGGGTTTATCTTCACATAAAATAATTGTACTGAAATCCTACAGTATGTAAGTATATGTATAAATAAATAAAAATCATCCTCACTTTACGTGTAGGGTTACTCGATTTTTTTAGATCTACCATCTTGTCGGCGTGATTTTTGTATTACGTCGGTATTCTTTGATATACTTAATTGTAATGTCATGAACTCATGACAAAGATACGCGAAAAAACCAGCATAATAACTATTTGTCGTTCTTCGAATAATGCTGCAAAAAATGAAATTGCTTATTCAGCATTCAATTGATCGATTTAATCAGTACCTATGACTAAAAAACTACGTCAATGATTTATCTTTACCATTTAGATTATACCGTCCAACGTTGTTCCATGCTCCAGGGTAGTAGCGGCTCTGCTATAATAAAAATAATAATTATCAATAAATAAATCATAATAATAACATAAAAGTTAGGGTGGGCTAAAATCGAATATTTTTGGATATCATAAACGCTATAGGGCTCTATAGCATATCAGTTGCTTTTGTTTTTAGAATCAAATGTGAGTGAGTTTAGTAAAATGTCCCACTTTGTCGTTTGCCAAGAACCCGCTTTGTCCGTTTATTCATATGAAGATACAAGGAAATCTCGTCTTTATAGTAAGCGACAAAGTGGGACGTTTTACTAAAAACTAACACAAATATTGTTGACTTTAGAGTTTTATATGCAACATTAAGTCATTTTCAGATGCGGCGCCTTTATATTTAATAAACGTTATACTCACGCGCATATGCATAAGAATAAATGCACATCACTTGCTAAGTAAATATAGGAACAATTTATTATTTAAAGCAGGTACTTACGACATGTTTCCTCTTGACTATTTCCTTTTGGTCAGGCTGTAAGACCAAAAGTTTAACATTTTAAAAGTCTTAAAAAAACTAATAAAAAAAAATTAACGTATTATTTTTGATGTTAGGAAGTTATGTAATGTGACAACTTATGCCTGTGAAAAAAGGCAACAATACATTTCGATACAAGTGCAAAAAAAATTTCTTTCGACGAGGGTGAAAGTTGGAGCCCGAGTGAAACGAGGGCGATAATCACCCGAAAAAAAGAAGTTTTTACACGTGTATCGAACGATTTTTTTCATAACACATGTTGTTAAAAAGAGAAATTTACGCACGCGAAGCGTGTGCAAAGTTTACTTTTCCGCACTAGTTAGGAAAAATGTTATTTTTATTTATATTTATAATTTCCTAAAAGTTGGTATTTACGTACGCAAAGTTTACTTTTCCGCACTAGTTAGGAAGATTGATATTTTCTAGGCGCGATCAACAATTTGCACCTGTATTTCATTACTGCCAAAAGTTGTTCGACAGAATACACCATATATAACCAGTATGACTAACTTTCACGCCACAAATGACGCGATCGTGATTTTTGTTTTGATTAAGGCCTTAAAAAAAATACATGGTTAACCTTGTATTTTTTTTTGATATCGACCCTTGTGGACAGACTTCGGAATTCTGGTAGCATTTTTAAACTGTCATAGGGACTTATCGTTTATCGACTATCATAAAATATATACCAATATATATGTATATCGATAAATACAGAATACAATGTAAAATAGTTATGATTACAAGTAGACGTTAACAATAGGCGGTCTTATCGCTCATGAGCATGAGCAAACTCGTTTAGATAACTTTTGAGTGGCTGGAAATGTTAAATAGCAATTCTCGTAGCAATTTCTTCCGAAAAATGTTTAAATGTTTAAACAGAAATATTCTTAAGGCATTAATAAAAAACCCCTTTTACGAGTAGTACTGACAAATTTTTATTTTTTTCAAAATTATTTTAAATTTCCTTATTATGAATCAAAATTGTATATTTCGGTTTAATGCATGATGATCTTAAGATGTACTACAAACCTTTTTTGAAAAGAGTTGTCCCGCTGAGTTTCCTGCCGGTCCCAATTTTGGGATACCATAACGATACAATTATACAAAGGAAGGAAATGGCAGTGGCGTAGGGATAGAACCAGCGTAGATTATTTATTTTGTCTCTTGTCTTTATTCTGAGAAAATTTGTAATGAATAACTAGCTTAATTTGCAAATTTATTATGTACATCCACCCTTAAAATTCATTGTCTGTGGTTTAGTATATTTTTCTTTGGTTTGTAGTTTTGTACTTATCTTTCTTATTTTGATGGAGGTAGATCTATCAAATTTCCTCCATTGTCAGTCATCCGCAGACCACGAACCCTGAAAAGTGTTCGAAACGTCGGAACGTAGTTAAAATTAGGTAATATACGCGAGTTTATCCGTTTTCATAGTTTTATTTCATTTTAATTTATATTTATAATTTCCTAAAAGTTGGTATCCAAAGGTTATCTAAAAGAGATCGCGCATTAGCGATAAGGCAGCCTGTTGTTTACTTCTATTTGTAATCATAATTATACATTGTATTCTGCATTTATCGATATACAATTATACATATGTATAATCGATAGTCGACAGCTCAAAAATGCTACCAAAATTCCGATGTCTGCTTATGGACGATATTTGAGTAATACTGAATGTAAAATTCTTTTTAACTAATTGTTTAAGGTTACTGAGGTAGGACTTGAATCATTCTTATACCACGAATTCCAATTCTAAACAAAACAGTCGGAAAGATCGCGGGTCGAGTAACGCGGGGTCGTTTTAGGTATTATTTTTATGTTTGAGTGTGTGCATGTAATTTTTATGTATTTATGTGTGTGTAAATTTAGGCTTAGAATGTAATTTTGATTATTTTATTTATTTAGTGTTTAAGGTGTATTGTTTCACTGCTCCTTGTAGCCATGTATTTGGATATATAAATAATAAAGACACTTTTTTATTCTAAACAGTTTATTTAATTAAATAGTAAGTATGGACCCGATCGATCAAAAGCCCTGCTCATGTCTAGGAGCAAGCCAAACGCGAATTTCCCGTTGTTGATTAAATGTAAGGCTTCTTGAATAAGTATACGGCGGTAATGTTGTCGATCTCTGTTTTCTAAATACATTATAGCCGTTTAAAATCATTACATCATTAAACTTGTTGGAAAACGATGCTAAACACTTGGCCAAATTGATTGAAAAATAATTAAAATAGGTCAATATAAAAAAAAATCCTCTGACACTTATAATTGTCTCAGATGATTTTTTTTATTGATTTTATAAGAAATATCTTAAGAGCCTCTGAATGTGTCTGACGCAAGCGGTTGGTTCATTAACTCTGTTACAGGGTTTGTCAACTCATTGGCACAAGTTTTACGAGCGAAGGAGGTATCTCATCGATTTCGTGGCTAGTTTTATTCGTTAACTGTTGTCTATATTCGAACACCTCGAAAACTGGGACACTAAGAATACAAATATATTGCTGGTTGAGCTTAGGCCGATATTGCACCTGTGAGTTCTTGCGTAAGTTATAGATAGTGATATTCGCCTCTCATTCCCTGGTATAGCTCCGTCCCTATAACTTACGTAAGAACTTACAGGTGTAAGGCTGGCCTTAAGATGGCACGGCCACACGGAGAAGTATTTGTTAGTGGTAGCAAAATAATTATTAAATGCATCTGTAACTGTTTTGGGAACTTTTGTTTCGCTGCCGTTTATGCTAAAGGCCGAACCACACCGGACACGTGTGCAGCACGTGCGCGTGTGCGTGGCGTGCGCGTCCTACCGTTATGCTAAGACTCATACTTCTACACAGATCTTTTTCATACAGTCAGCCTCCGTAGCCTAGTTGTGACCCTGCCTACGAAGCTGGCAGGAGATTTGGTCATAGCTGTCTATATGTAATTAAGTATCTATATGTATCTTTCTATTATATATATCGTCGCCTGGTACCTACATCACAAGCCTTAATTGAGCTTACCGTAGGACTAGGTCGATTTGTGTAAAGATGTCGAAAAATATTTATTTATACGATACCTATATATTATGACTGGGTCATCAAACAACAAACTGCAGCAATTTTTTTTAAATGTCGGAACCAATTAGGTGCCGTTCCTTTTCGGATAAGACTACTCCAAACGGTAGCAAAAGGCAAATATTATATTCATAAAAAAACATTACCGGGCTCTTAAAGTTTGAGTGCCAAAAAGTGCGTATATTGGTCATTAAACGTTGCACTGCAACCCTAAAATTACTAATTCGTAAGAGACGTGTGAAACGTTTTATTTATCCTTGTACGATGGGAAAAAGAAGTGTACATACCGATTTATCAGTTTTATTACGATGTGGCAGACGCACCGAGGCACGGCGCTATGGACAAAAGTATATTAGGATGAGTTGCACAGAATATTTTTGTGAAAGCACAATTGTATAATAGAAAATATTTTTTTCGTAACATTCTAATACTCTTCAATTCTATAATTAATAACTTTTAAGACAAAGTAAGCAAATTTTACTTGACAGTCAAATGCGTAGTCGCAACTCAAGAATTTGCTTGTCCCAACGGCTATCAGTTATTTGGACAATATGTCCAGCCCACTGCCACTTCAGTTTGGTGATTTATTGAGCTACGTCATTTCCATTTCCATCGCTCGTTGAGTTACCTTGTGCCTTCTTATAAGGCTGTAGTGAACGGCCACGTTTCAAAGCCGAAAATAATCAGTGGCAACACACACTTCCGTTTTGAGCAAGCTGACTGATTCTCCGAGGAGCGTTTTAACCGCTCGGATTCGTCGTTGTCGTCCCGCGATTATTATCAAGTCAGAAGAACGAGTGCAACATTGATTACGCTAGACTTGGTATTGTACTGAATTACGTTTACATAAAAATAACACTCTTAGGGTCATCTGATGTAACAATGCTTGCAGAGACGACAATGAATTAAAAACGCCGTAAAATGCTGAATATTCGCCCAGCTTCCCGAACACCGACCAGGTTAGTCGGACTGGACAACTGATCGAAGTTGACTGTCTGTCCCATATTCACCGACATTTTCAAACGTAATCTCTGATCATCATCATCACTAAAGTTTGTATCACATGGACTTTCGACACGATCTTCGTTTTATTCAACTGAGATCGACAAGAATAGCATTCAAGACCTCCATGGTCTCAGTCCTAACTACTTTATTAGGCTGCGTTTCCACCAGAAATGTACGAGGTGGCTAAGCGGCGCGAATGTTTGCAACAAAGATTTGCGTATGCGTAGCGAGGATGTGTAGAGGCCAAGTAAGTGGTGTGATGATTAGCCTTTAACGAGGTTGTATCGTTATAGGGTCCACTAAACAATTTGTTTCAGAATCAAATCAGTCTACTGAGATAGCTTCAAACCGGTGAGGCGTAGCGGGCACCAGAAACAGACCAGCGGCTTTCCACGTCGCTGCATTGTACCGCTGGCATGCTAGTTTTTCAGGTATATCCTCTTTCCAGGGCAGTAATACTTACCTATACAAGACGCTAGATCGTTCGCTCTACGCCGAAATGACCAACCGTAGGCGCGTCTTAGTACTCGGTTAACAAGTCCTTGTATGCTGCATGCTCCGACACCACCAAACTTGCGTCCCTATTAAAGTGGCGACAAGTTTGGTGATGCCGGATTACGAAAAGTCATTCTCGGAGCCGTAACATTAAAGGATGTTGTGAGTGAGTGACCTTTATCAGCTCACGCTCTCCTTATAAAAGAAATGTCGGATTTCATTGCTTAGACCGTAATCCTCGGGATCTTGTATCTGATTTTCCCGGACATCTTTGGGACTGCTAGAAGGAAGGTCCATTGCGGTCAAGCAGTTAGGTCACAATCGGTGTCCGTACAACAAATGCTGACACGTCCGCGCGACAGTGTCTCTGTGACCACATTTGCTTTGACTGGTGTGTACTTTATTTTGGGGTTATATTCCCGATTTCAGACTCATGAGCCACCTGAGAGGTTGGTGCATTTCTACGTCAGCTCCATCGATGTACTCTCGGAACATAGATAATACCCTCACGATAACGAGAGCCGCTTGTATTCCTTCAGCAGGTGTTAGGAGTAGGGATCGGACACCGTTATTTTCTCCATACAAAAGAACATATGGACACAAGATTGTGTCCTGAGTGCAGTGAGGGATTCAAGCGCCCAAGGCAAAAACAGTTTTATTCTCGAGGTATATACTCCATACAAGATCTTCGGTATATAAATTCTTTGTTAATGGAGTAATTTAATAGTTATTTATGTGGCTGGCGCATAATAAGAGGCATTAAACATGAGTGTGGTTTTATGAAACGAGCCGTAGGCGAGTTTCATAATAAGATCACACGAGTGTTTAATGCCTAATTATGTATAGTCACATACATAACTTTATCTACATCCATATCATTAGTTTAGAATGACAATTTACCTTTATTTTCATTGATATCCACTAAGTAATTACCTCTAAATATAAAAATTCAAATCAGTTGAAATCACTCAATTTGAATAAGGATATCCTACAATAAATATGTATTGAAAAAAAAACAACAAAAAGAAGTTGACTTCATAATGTTAAAATTAATATCCTGACGACGATACTTTAATGTCAACATTATGATGCACTGTACTCTGCCTGTACTTTAATGTTAACATTATGATACAGCCACAGACACCGGTCTCTTAATATAGGTCATTACATTACCGCTTCTGAATACATAACAGGGAAATTATGATATTCCTGTAGATAAAAATTTATACGATATCGTTAATTACATAACATATTGAGTGTAGTACTCTTTTTTTTTATATTTCTGTTTCGATGTTTTTCTACAAAACTAGGCTAGCTACTCGACTGACCGTTCATCTATTAGGACTACACTCTACGATACACGATAACGTAGCCGCTGCTGTCAGTTCTGAGGATGAATAGCTTCGTCTTATCCAGTTCTTACGTCTAAAATTTGTTTTTATTTTTAATCGAAATATACATCGTAAAAAAAGCTATAAGGGTCAAACACAAAATCATGTTACGAGTATTTCTGGTGGACATGGACATTTTAAAAGTTAAGGGCTATGAGAGTTCATTTTCATATTAAACCCTTATTGTCATTTAAAGGCGCTCCTTTCTTATTGAATTGTATGATAAAAATCACGACTACACTCACTCCTACCAGTTGCTTACTATTGGCTACAGGAAAAAGGGGCTCTACAGTTTAGCTGAACACGCACTTTTTCTTTCCTGTGGCCGATAGTTAACAGCCTGTGGACAGGTAGTAATGATTTTTATCATACAACGCAATGAAAAAGGAGTACGTCTTAATGAAGATAAGGCTTTCATATGAAAATCAAGCTTTATGGGCCTTAACTATTAGATTGTCCACCGGAAAGACTCCGAACATGGGGCTGCGTTTGACCCGTAATGTTTTAGAGTATTATCCGCTGAAAAATAAGGGTAACTTATTTGTAAGCACCTTATTTATGCTTAATAGGATACTTTTACAACTTACCTCACTTTTGGGATTCAGAGGGCAGCATGACATCCAAAGATAAGCCAGCAAATAAATTACTACCCATACTCTCATGTTGATTGGCCTGTGTCAAAGAGAGATATGCCATTTACACTCTCTTCGGTTATCAGATAATTGGATAGGTTCTCGTTGCTCATCTGTCGATAATTTATTAATTTGCTTTATTGTTAGCAATACACGTTGTTGTACAGAAAAACAGAACAACAATGCGACATAAAACTCTTAATATAAGTAATTATGTAAGTATGTACTATCCCCTTATTCATAAACGTCTCCTAACTTAGCAAACCGCTAAGTATTGGTTATCTAAAATGTTTATAAGAGCGAAAGGAATAAACAATACTTAGCGGCTTGCTAAGTTAACAGACGTATGGTGGCCAATATACAGGGTGTTACATCACCCACTGAAAACCTTGAACGGAGTGATTTATACTGACCAACTTTTACTATGGGGCCAATCACGAAATCTAAAAAAATTGTCTTTTACATACATTGTGACCGATTGATAACTACATTTTGTATGAAAGAGCCAAAATAGATGTATAGATTTCTGGGTTAGGTCCATAGTAAAAGTTGTTCAGTGTAACCTACCAAATGACCCCATTGAAGGTTTTCAGTGGGTGGTGTAACACGCTGTATATACGTGTATTCCTATTGCCTGTGAGCTTATGTGACTCAGAACAGCGACCCTGGGGTTTTTGGAAGTTTCAGTAAGGTTACCAACATTTTTTGAAGTTATAGGTAAAATAGTACTAGGTGCTTCTAATAGATGTAGGTATCTTCTATTAAGTTCTGACTCGAACTAATGTCCAAAAAAAATCCTCGGTCTTCATTTCTGTGTTCCAAAACCGTACCTGCAACCTAAACCTTATCTGGAAACGGGAAATGCAATTATTTTTTTGCCACCTTCTACAGGGTGTTTGGTTAGCGGTGTCGGAGCTTTTAAGGGCTTAAACTACAATCAATTTCATCGATAAATTACCAAACATTTTTTTTTGTGCCAACGATAATTAAATGGCGGCCATTTTAAAATTTCAAACAGACGAATACGGGCGCACGTGATATTTCTGGAATTATACGTTTGTTATCGGTCCTATCCTTGCAAAAAAAATCTCGTTAGAGAGCTCATTAGATAAGCAAACTATTAAGCTAATCATTTGACTCAACTATTTGAACAAGAAGGCTACTGCTACGGCACTACTAAAGCTTGGGCAGTATGGTCCCTACCGATCAACAGAACCAAAACGTGTATCATGTAGATAGATCTTCGTAACCTAATGATTTCTACCATGGCGAGGACCTGTAGTTTTATTGGATTTAAACTTTCGTGAGACATAATACCTAACTATAAATATAATTAAACGATTAAACTGACGTATATTGAGTCACTACGCGGATATGTTTCAGATATATGTTTTTTATATAAGGCCTAGGTATGTTCAGTAGTGGACGTCTTTCGGCTGATATGATGATGATATATTTTTTTAACTTACAGAATGGTTACAGAATCATTCTGTTACTTAGCAATAATAAACAACTACCTACGTGTCCGAGAACAAAAGGAAAACAAAAATTCGCTGCAATAGCAGTAATATATTATTTATATCTACTATATAAAAATAGACCTACAGGTGTACAGGTATAGATAAACCTACAGTACCAGACTATAAAGTTTGCACATCGGTCACTGGAAAAAAACTCGGCTTCATAGAGCATTGTCCCTCTCGAACTTATGTCAAGTCAAGTCAAACTATTCTTTATTCAAGTAAGCTTATTAATAAGCATTTTCACAACAGGTGGACTTATTTTTTCAAAACAGTATAATAATACATCTTATTAAAATAACACACATTAACTTAACTTCGTCATCGGAGTATGTTGACGTTGGAGCATATAACATATAACTGGACTACCTTTAAAGAGTACCTCCCGGTAAGTCTAAGAATAAGATATGCTACCCGCGTCGACACACTGCTGACTTCTATCACGTTGCCACGGAGCGCTTTGTTGATCAATATGCCAACCCTGCCTTACGACGACCTATCGCCCTCACACGATAGTAGAGTAAGTGACCAGACTCTAAGGTTACCATGTCCTCCCCCTGTCTTCGGACTTCAGATAAACCTAGAATATGCCAGTTGATGTTACACAACTCTGACTCGAGCTCAGCAATATGGATGTCTTCCCTCAGCGAACGAGCATTATACGTAGCCAGATATAATTGCTGTTTGTGGTGACTGTAATTCTCCCGGGGATTCTTCGCACCCTCCACCCTGCCGTGACCACGACCGTCACCACGATGGCCGGGAATAGCAGGGCTACCGGGAACTGAGGACCGTTGTAAATTTGGTTTACTCATAAGGGAGTATTGCCCATACTCACCACGCTGGGCAAGGGTGTTTTTGGTGAGCGCCATTACCATACCACCAGGCATTTGAAGCCTGGTGGTTCAGATGGATATCCCGCCATCATTCGGTCGTTAGACAGTAGGGTGCACCGCGATCAGGTGAGGTTGACCATTTTCGGAGCACTTGGATCTTTATTTTTTATTTTATTTTATTTATTGTTGGAAAACAAACAGCGAAAAAGTGATACATGCGACTAACAAAACTAGAAGATCTTATGACTCCCAACAGCCCCCCGCAGTATAATTTATCTCTTTCTAAAGACCGATGTGTAAACTTATAGCCGGATACTGTACTACTATATGTATTCTAAATATTACTTTTAATAGGTCATTTGCGCAATTGCAGTAATAAATGATTTTTTTCTGTTTGTACAGTGAAAAATTTGTTAGAAACGGGTATCTTACTAATAACTAGTTATTGCTTGCATAACAAATCACGTTATGGTGTTAGGATTAATTTTCATGCATTGTGACTAAAGCCGAAACAAAAATAAATTGGACAATTATCTAGTTTTTTTTGCTACGCCGTTACCTTGCTAAACCGATAGTGATTTTAATAGGTAATATTGTGAGTAATACGAGTATAAGCAGAATCCGGAGTCTCCACGGCAAAAAAATCATTACCTTATACAAACTACACTTAAATATTTGTATTAAATATTTATTTTATTTATGGATCTTATACTACATATATAACTATCGAAATCGTTAAAATAATGTTTCTCTGACTGCCTAGTTTACGATAGTGTTTTGTTTGGCCGTGGAAAATCCGGACTCTGAATTTAATGTATAGTTGCGGATTTCTAAGAATGAAATTTTAACAGTTTAGAAATGAGCCTTATATACATGAACTATCGAAAATATGGTGAGTTTTGAAAATCCTCATAAACCCTCATATTGAAAAGGATCAATCTATAACTGTCAAAAGTTCATCTTAGAAATCGGCAACTATCGGTACAGGGTTGATTGTTCCAGGTACGGACACAGCAAATTACATAGATGCACAAGTCTACATAAATGCGAGGGTTGAGTGGTCCAACCCGATAAGTCGAGATATTTTTTCATTTAAGTACTTAACAACTTCACGTCAATGTCATATAATTCGTATTTTAAAAACAGGTTTGCTCGACTTATCGGGTTTGACCACCCAACCCTCAAATGGTGGTTGTATAATGACTCGCCTAAACTAAGTATGGAAAAAGAGAGGAATAACCTTAAATAATAAAATAATATTGATCATGTACTTCCTATTTTCTTATGGAGCTGAGACGTGGACGATATGGGCTCGCGAGAGGATTGATGCGTTGGAAATGAACTGAGGGACTCCTACAAGTTTTGCTTTGCTAAGTTGTAAGACACGCAATAGATAGGGACCGGTGGCGGCGAATCGTACACTCCAAATCTAAACTACCATAAAAGATGTTTTTTTTTTATTTTCCGTTTAAGAGCTTGTTGAGTTAAGTTTTCCAATTGGTAAAAAAGAAGAATTTTTGTTTCACGTAAAAAATATGTTTGTCTTTTCTATGGGGCTTCTTTCAAATAAGCCCGCGCTCCATAGAAAATAAAATTGTTTTTGGAGAAAAAAAATCATCCGTTTTTTCTTAACCGGAACACGACACTGAACATGTCCTTAATCGGAGAAAAACCATAAAAATTTCACCTTTTATATCTATATCCACTGATGATAACGATTCTCTGTTATGACGGTTGAAAAAATAAATCAAATTACGCCCAGAGAGAGAATATCAATTATCTATTTAACAACCAAAATATATAAATACCTACGTAGGTACGTAATTTGATTTATTTTTTCAATTTAGGGACCGCCTTAAATCGATTGAAACTTTTGATTGCCATATTTTGCAAACTAAAGATTAAATTAACAATTATTACAGGCATTTTTACTAAATAATAGTCTCACCTTCATTTTAAAACATACCATTGTTCTCTCTTAATCTAAACGTGTCGTGATCAATTGAGGGACCACATTCTGCATTCCATATTTCCTTATTTCGTTAACAGAAGGGAGTCACAATCATTGGAATTAGTTTTACAAATCTTTAACTAAATTTATATAAGGCATTGACAACTGTTGTAAATTTGAAGTGGATCATCAAATATGGATACCTGATAGTCACGATTGAGGGTCCACCTTTAACCGAATGTAACTTCGGAGTGGCTGCTTTTACAAATTAGAGGTTGAATTTACAACTGTTTCCTGTAAGTGCTTACTTATGTTTTAGTGAGAAAATTTAAGAAAGTTTGTGTATTCTTGTATATATTATATATCTCAAAATGTGAAATACTGCTTTGTCACTTACTACTGTCATATCTCCAATAACGAAAATAAAATGAAATAAAATAAAACTTTTACTAAATAAAAATTCCAACGTGGACCCTCAATGGGGACGCCCATTTTAGGCTAGATATACGGAAAGTCCACATCTAAAAACGAAGATTTGTAACTGGCGTTACAGTCTTCATGGATTTACCCACCTTAAAATAATAATAAAACTCAAAATCATTTTAAAGAGGTTTTATTAGGTATAGTATATAGTTGGGTATATAGGTATATATTGGATTTATTAAGTGCAACAATTAGAACATCAACTATAGACATCTTGAATATTATCAATATCTAATATCAATATTGTTATACGATGATTTATATTATAATGTTATACACAAAGCAATGCGGGAGAACCATAAACCACAGGTAAATATATTTCAACCAAAAATCAAGAACAATATAATAAACAACTTACCAAGGTAACATGCTAAAATTGTAGAAGCGAAATAATATAACAGTACAATAGTCCAAAAAAATACAATAAATTGTGTTTTAATATTCGCCAGTTAATAATTATTCGAACTCTAATGGTGCTCCCTTATTGGAATTATCAAGTTTATTTATTTAAGTCCGTCTTCATAATCGACTTTTAGAATGAGTTATTTATTGAGTATGAGAATGAACATGGCTAAAGATTTAATGTTAATATCGGCTCCATGGCACTCTAAGGTCATGGAGAAAAAAATCCGAGCCCTGGTAATAGCCCAAAAAAAACGTCAATGGGAACGAACATAATATCTTGTTACACGATGTTTTGTCTTGTAACGTTATATGTAAAGGAGATTTACAACAGCCAATGACATTGCCAACGACAACACACAATATTACTACACACAGGAGCACCATAATCAACAAGTAATATTTAAACCAAAAATCAAGAACGAAATAATCTATTTACCAATGTTGTATACAAATTCTAAATTGTCAAAAGTAAATAATAATTGCATCTAATTAATCTAGTAACTGGCGTTCGAGGCCAAAGAATCTACGAAAATATTACCACACCAATGAAATGTTCTTACAATAGTAAATCCGTATTTTCTAAAAACAAATGTTGAGATATGTTATTTATTGGTAATTTTAATTCTTTAATTTATAGAAACAATATTATTTACTTATTTTCACGTAAATATAAGATATTTTAATAAAAACTTAATTATCCGCAATTATTAGTAACAAAGTTGGTATTGCGCTGGTATCACCTCAGGTGTTAATAACATTTGGTACAGCAATTTAACTACACATAAATTAAAAGGTAGGTATGGTTAAATTACTAAGCAGTATATGTACTATACTATACTATTACTAAGCAGTTTTAACCCGTAATAAGGCAGGGGTGCCTTATTACGGGTTAAAATTATGGGAAAGAAATTTGATAATGTAAAATAAAAGCATTTTTGTATTTTATTTTTTATTTGTCTTCTTCATCTCTTATCCGCCTGAGTCCTAGGTAAAAATCGAGTACACTCCCATAAAAGCCGAGAGGCTTTATGACGCCCAAATAATTTGGAAAAGAAATGCTTAAAATATACCTCTTAAAGTATATAACCAACTTTGTTCCAACAGAAATGTGACAAACTCATTTTAAACCTTAAAATAAGCGACAGTAAGTTCAGGACTCAACACTGATGGTGTTATAAAGGACTCTCGGCTTTTATGGGAATGTACTCGATTTTTACCTAGGACTCAGGAGGATAAGTGATGAAGAAGACAAATAAAAAATAAAATACAATAAAATGCTTTCATTTTACATTTTCCAAATTTCTTTCCCATAACTTTAACCCGTAATAACGCACCCCTGCCTTATTACGGGTTCAAACTGCTTAGTAATAGTATAGTATAGTACTTATACTGCTTAGTAAATTAACCATACCTACTGTCTTAACAAATATGGCACGCTGTCGTATGTGTTCACTGGTAATTCAACTTCTTTTTAAAATAGGCTTTGAAACGTTGGCTCTTATCATTTTAAGTTCTTTACAAAAAAAAAATGTCATATCAATGTTAGTTAAGAGAAAAGAAAAGTTTTTAGGTATTTACGTGTTTTTAAGAAAATCCTAGTTGTGACAGCCATATTAAACAAAAAGGCGTACAAACATTACACAGGTATAATAATGTTTTTATTAGGAATTATTTTAAATAAATAAATTAAATAACAAAAAGGTTGTGGAAACCTGAAAACTTTATTTGACAATGACATAAGAGACTTTGACGGATTTGACAATAACGCATCTGTCGTAGTTTCGTTGGCCTCGAACTCCAATTACTAGATTAGAGTATTAGTACCCAAAAAACGAGCCCTCTCACTAATAGCGGGCTTTGTAAATCGATGTCAATAAAAGTCTTTGTAAAATTAGCACTTCATGCTTTTCTAAAATATTGTATGTTAATTCAAAAAGTAACAATGTATAAATGTGCAATATTTAATAATTTAAAAACAAAACATTTAATAAACTGATTTCAAAATTAATGACAGTGCGAACCAAGTTTATGACATACATATTATAAAGGTTATAATTGCGATAAGCGAGCATAATAGAGTGTATTACCCATGCCATTCAGTGTATGTCACCTGGCTAACGGTAACTACTTAAATTGATTTGAACAAACTCATATTTCCCGTTATTTACATCACGTACCTTTTAGTGACACAACTAAAATGCCAATAATATGCATACGTACACACATAGTTGCTACCTGCCTCAACATTAAGGTATATATTTTTTGTACTTCATTTAATTTTGTATCGATAATGTCTGTATGAATGTATAAACCGGTTAAATTATATTCCTGTTGGCACTTGTTCCACTGCAAGTGAGTCAGCTATGAGCTACCGACTGTAGAAACCATCAAAAGATAAACGTTCTCGTGTGAACAAAAGAGAAACGGAGACATTCAATTTATAGCTCATAGCCAAGCGAGAAGTATAAACATTGCCGTATCTCTTTTATTTGCACGGGAGCGCTTATTTTTTATTCGCATTCATAGTCGATAGCTCATCGCTTACTCGCTCGCGGTGGGACTAGTGCCGTATTGCAACGCTATTCTACATTTTATCTTTTTTCTTTTTGCGTTCCATGTCCTTCGCTTCATCTAGTTTAGTCTTTTCTTCGTCAACCTTGTCCTGTTTCAACTTAGACTTGGTATTAGTCTTTACTTCACGTGCCTTGCCCTGCGCTGATTCCGACGTAGCATCAGCCATCTCAGTAGTCAAAGATTCTTGAGGAGTTGTGGCTTTTTGTACAGAACTGGAACGTTGGCCGACAATATCAGGTGCGGGTAATGTGCGGAGTTCAATGGCTTCAGGCGACCTTGCCGTAACATTGCTATTGTTGAGGTCAAGAGCATTTAGTTGTTTCCCGGGACCTACATCATTCAATGTATCTATATCGTTGCTCTGTGTAATCTCTTCGGATTGTTCTATAGCTTGCTTTGAAGTCGTTGGTACCTGAGATTGAGCGTATTCAAAGTTTATTGCTGAAACTTTTGAAGCAGTGGAGTCACCTATAATCCTTTCGAGATTTAAGTTATCTCGACTTTGCGACGAATCAATCCCGTACTCTAGCGAGTTTCTGAGGTATTCTCGGTTAGAACCATCATGAGCCACGAATGAATTACCCAGTGGAGACCAGTCACTGTTGGTAATTCTTAGACTATTGTCAGTTTGATCGTCATGTTCCTTTTTAGGTTGGTATACATATGAGTCCTTCATCTTGTACTTGTAAGCTAGATATTCCTCGATGCTGTGATATGGTACAGAACTTGTCTTTGCTGATGATGGTGTGTCATCATTGCCATCTGCGCTACTAGCCTGTCTATTATCTATGGCCTTCGCTGCATTTCGTATACGTTCAAAAAGTTGTTGAGAACTGGTAGTTGCAAGAGGTTCTTCAATATTAAGCTTAACGGATGATTCACGTTTCATTGGTTTATCCTTAATGACCGTGGATGAGTCAACTTCGTCCTTCAGTTTCACATAATCAGGTTCCAGTTCTCGTTGAGCCCTTGTTGTATCATCGCCATGATCGGGATTCTTTACCCCAGAATATGAGGTAAGGAGGTCAGTCGGATGATCTGTATCGCTTTTTATATTTACTGGTTTGCTTGGTTTTGTTGGTTTGCCTGGTGGAATATCAGGACTATCTGGAGGTCCATCTGATGGACCCCATTGTTCTTCAAGTGATTTTTTTGAGACACCCGAAGAGCTTTGCTTACTACTGGTGTCATGTGGAGGTGGAGAGCCGTTGCCTCTATTTTCATCATTATCATTTTGATTGTCCAAGCGATACTCATCAATTATCTTCTTGCTATCGGGAAAGTGCTCTAACAAGTATTCCCAGTCGTCCAGCTGCAGTGTTAGGATTTGAGATTTGCCCTTAGTTCGATATGAAAAGTCGAATGGCTTGTCCCGTATCAGTCCCTGGGCCTGAAAACAAAAACGTACATTGTAGGTGGCTTGAATCCGTATTTAGACATACTCAGTTTATTTCAGAGTCTGTTGATTTGTACTTATTGTGCAATTTGTATTGCCAGCCGGAGATAGAATACTTAACCTAAAAAATCGTATTATTTAAAATGGTGTATTTGATAAAACGTGAATTTTCAAGGTTTGAGTTTTCCCAAAGCGCATTTCAGTTCGCATGTAACTAGTTAAATATTGAAGGTGACATTATTTAAACTTAAAATGGCCGAAACCCTGTTTAAGAGATTTTGAGCTTTATAGGTACCTACTTAATTTTTCTTAGTTAATTAATTATTCAATCAATCGCAAAAAATGACTCCACCGTTCTCTGTTCGCCTAATGCCACCAAAGTTTACAACTCTAAGGATGATATTTATAATCAACGAAGTTTAATTGACAGGTTTCCTACTTCCATCAGTTCAGTAAGGCTTAAGCAGCGAACGGAAAAAAACATAGAAGGCGAACTAGCTCCGAAAAGTGACGCCTCAAAACCGAATACATCATACATCCGAATGGCATCGAGATAATATATGAGTTGACACAGATCCGTTAGTATGCAAATGGCCGATATGTCGCGCGGTCTTACTAATAGCTGGCGAAAAAATCTCAAAACTAAGACTAACTAACTAAAAAACTCGCCCAGCTATCAGCTATCACCGCCGGGCGAGTATCGCCGTGTCTCTTTTATTTACAAAATCAAAAAATCAAAATCAAAATCATTTATTTGTACACGGGAGTGCGTATCTATTGTTCGTGCTTATAGCCGATAGTTCATAGCTTAGTAGCTCGCGGTGAGACCAGTGCCTTACGCCGAAAATGACACAGAAGACACTCGCACAAGCACCATAAAAAAGATGGAATCACATTTCACAAGAAATCTCAGTCTCACTATGTTTTATTTAAAATTTATTTGTTTTGGGGTAATTTTATATGGGGATGGTATTATGCCAACTTTTGTTCTGCCATCTGCCCAGGCATCCTAGTACGCATCATTATTTAAATATAGCACCTACGCTGGGCCAGTAAGTAGGTAGGTATTACAATTTCGCCAGCTCATAAAATCAAATCGACGCTGGAAAGGAGAAATTGGATAAGCGACACAGTGCGTACTTTACAGGAGAGGCAAAAAACCGCCGAGATTTTCGAAAAAAAATCATCAAAATGAATTAGCAGGCCAAATCAAATAATTGAAGCATTATTTATGGACATAAATATGTTTTCTACGTGATGTTTTAATTATTTAACGTATTCAGGTGTTATTTAAGGATTTACTGTCGCTTAAGCAAAATCGTCGGAAAAATTGATTCAGGTAAAATTATCTAACCAACACGTTGTAAAAGAAATAAGGAAGGTAAAAAAGTCCACCCGAGACTTACATAACAAATTCATCATGTTAAAATGATCTAACTGCCGATGTGGCTTATTTAATATTCGGGTAAAAATATATAAATTGAAAAAAATAGCATAAATATATCAGTAAGAAATATCCACATACTTAAAATGAGAAACTATTTTAGACTAGAAGTCAGTCATTTCAATTACAAGAGTAACATTCCGTGACTGGTAAACGAATTTACTTACACGTGAAAAAAGAAAGACACTGTTTTAGGTATTTTTATAACTTTATTCCAAAATGTAGGTAAGTATGTGAGTAAGTAATAGTTATTGTTAAGTATTAAAAACAAATATATTTTGTTTTTCTATTTGAGATCATTTCTCTTTATTTTAAAACATGCAAAATCAACAAGGATAACTCGTTATTGAGCCGACAATAGTTAGTACCTACCTACAAACGAGGCACTTGAAAACTATCTACTTTTAACAACCGTACCTGTTGGTATGTTTATCCACCGTATTACGTTATGATAACACTTAAAAAATAGTTTTATTTAGTACCTATTTTTTTTACTTTTTATTTATTAAAGTTCCAAAAACATTTTATTTAACGCAGAGTAACAATTGACAGGACAACCCCTCTGCCAAATGTTTCTACATAACGTGACAAAGAATAATAGCAGACATTTATGTATGCAAATTGTTGGTAACTATTTGACTGACATTTCATTCATGCAAGTTAGGATAAGTGACAGTAGTATTCTAATGTAAATTCAGGTAAAAAGGGATACCTAAGCGACAAATGGTTCATAAATAAATGTAGGGGTAAAAATGGATAAACGCCAATAATTCAGATATCATAGTCAAGTAATATTGTCCAACCGTCTTAAATTTTAAATTAAGATAAAGGTAAAATTGACCAAACGACATAAGAACATATAATACAGTCAGGTAGAAATAGCTAACCCACAAGTGATGATTAGTTATTACACAGCAAAAATATCCAAGTAAAATTTAACCTGTCATGACAAATAGGTAAAATAATCCAAGATTCATTATGTTGAATTATATTTTATCTAATCTCCATTTTCTTAAAAGTTGTCAAAAACCAAGTCGTTTAGTAATAAAAAATGATCGAAAGTTCTCTAAATCACCGATGGGATAAGCGACACAAAAGTTGTCAGATGGATACGAAACCTAGCTCATTCGACGCAGAAAAATTTGCCGATTCTAACGGTGTATATAACTCAATATCTTCAAAAGTGTCGCTTATCCAATTTCTCCTTTCCAGCGTCGAAATATACGTAGTAAATACCACGTTTTAAAAAAAACTCTTGCAAATTATCGTGATAGCTTATGATTGGCTTGCTTTTGCATTGAGGATAAAATAAAATAAAACATGTAGTTTCAGTTGTAACAGAAATCGATTTCTTTTTAATTTTAATTTTGGCGAATATATTATGTTTTTTTGACGTTCGTTATTGAAAATCGGTGCAAACGGATTTCCTGAATTAAAGCTGGTAAAAGTGTTATTTTAATTAATTGGGTACAAGTGGTAGAACATAGAAAGTAGAAACGTACCAGAACAACCGAGGTACTATTTGAGATCTACAACTGAATTTAAGAGTAGGTACGTCCTAATATAATTATGCAGGTTATGGAGACGAGATCTTGGATACTACATAGCAAGGTTGCGCTTTTATGGATACTAGAATATTCGAAGAATTATTTATATGAATCATCCTATTTTTTTTAATATATTATGTCTCAAATTGCTTAATTCAACAACAGCAATTCCAAGGCGAACGTGGAAGAGCAAGAAGCAAATTAATTATTTACTGAATATTTTATTTCGAGTTACCGCAATAAAAAATCATTATTAAAAAAAATTAAAATACTGAAAAATATATTTTAAAACTAATCGAAGTAAATCGATTAATGTAAAAAAAATGTTTTTGATAAATTTCGAGATATACTTGATTTCTGCATAGGGCAGCCGATGTGGTTTGCGAAAATTGCTCTTCATTGCATTAAACCGTCTACGAACAATAGGTACGTTCTCAATGACACATATATTATATTTTGTTAACGATCACCATTTTGTAACCAACAAATCAAAACGCACCGTTATGACGTTGATCAATTATATTTATGGATATTTGCGTAATTTAAATCCGACCGATCGTTTGAACGAGTTTGATTGGTTAGTTTAGCGCACATGCGTATAATCCAGTTAAGGCCCGTTATATGAACATAATCTTGTATGAAGAGAGGCTTCCATGTTTTTTTCGTTCGCTGGGCTTAAGCAAGAACTCACAACTCCGAAGCACTCCCCCGCAGTATACGTCCTCCCCCCCACACCCTCGTGCTCCACGTTCTCGCTGATCTCTTCCACCGTACCGACGTGCACGAGGTACATCGCGTTGGTGATCTCATCCTGCCTCACCACGTACATGTCTGTGGATGTAAGACGTTAAGAAAAGGTCAAGATTAAACTCAGTAAAAAGTTTTCAAAAATGTCCCAAAAAATGGAGAGTCTTGTAAAAATTGAGCGTTGATTATTTACGATAATTCCGAAAGTCATGTAATTTCAAAAATCACGCGTAATTACATCGTCTAAAGGTGGATTTACGCCAAACGAGCGAATGCTCATTCTATCCTTACTCTACGTAATCCGATCGCTACACGAAACGTAATTCGTCTAAATTCGTTGATTTCGTAGAGTGGGGGATAGAATGAGCATTTACTCGTTTGGTATACACCGACCTTTAAGTGTTACCGTTCGGAATTATCCGGTATATTTTGACATTCGAAATTACTCGAATACCATACCGACGAACAAAAAATAATAAAAAAAGAACCGTTCTTTTGTATGGAGAAAATACCGGCACTTATCCGATTCCTGCTATTAATTACTGGATCAATAAACTTACTTTCATCGTAATAGTATTGTCGGAGGTAGCCCACGATTTGGCGGAGCAGGCCAGGCTCGCAGTTCTTAAAAACGGGGTGCTGCAGTAAAAAGAGTTCTTATATAGTTAACATTATTAGGGCCTACGTGGATGCCTGGCGCGGATTACCCGGATCGCACACTCGTCTAACAAGAAATTGTATGAACGAACGGCGCTAACGACGGGCGGTGCGGGCGCGTGCGACGGATTTTAATACTGAGCGGGACCCGCGATCGTGCGCACGCGGCCGGCGTCTGAGCCAGCTGGCCTTTTTACTATACCAACACATTTTTCTACCATAAGTAAACATAGACGTATAACGCGCTCGAGCTCAAAAATACCTCCAAACACTAGTGCGCAATGTGTTGAGGCAAGACTTGGAGCTTTTGTTTAAAACTGCGCATATACGAGTATTATATCCGCACAATATATTTGTCAAATTTAAATAGAATACTTATAACTAATTAAAGCTTTGGTAAACAAACAGAAATATTTTTAAATAGTAGGTTTAAATAAGCGAATACAAGTAATATAATCGAGAATAAGCTTAATCAATGACTGAACAAACGTATTGCAACGTTTATTACTATACCTCGATATTTTTCTAGCAGGAACGAGAGATTGACAAAATTAAACATCGACATAACTGTTATCGATAAGTCTTATTGTAGTCGATAAATAAATTTAATAAATACATAATGCGCCGTAGCTTAGAGTTAAATTACATGAATGTAAATTATACCACTCAAAATGATGTAGGTATTATTTTTCTTATATCTTGTATTTAGCACTTACCCATCAAAATAACAAGGACTAATAAAATAATATCGACGGCCCCTACGTAAGTTGTCGTAAGTTAAAAATGGCAAGTTTACAGGAGAGCACTTTAAAGTTTGAAATGTGTATGGTGGTCACATAGTTCAATGGATTGCTTTGAAAATTGGCATAAACATTAACAAAGATACTGTCTTTATAGTGATATAATTAGTTTTCTGATATATTTCATACTTTAGCTGGAATTGCACTTACGACAGTATATGACGGAGAAGAGAATCTAAAAATTGTGGTATATATTACTAGCGTCACTTTACGCTGGGGGTCATAAATGGTCATTGATCGTAAGTTACACATACTACAAGATTCGTCGGAATTATGCGTGTAAGTTTTGTGGTATCTGTTATTTACTACATTATTTTGCGGAAACATTATAAAAACTTTGTGTTAGTTACTATATTTTGCCATTTAACAAACAATTAAATAGTATTTTTATGAAAGCCTGATGGAATATTTTGCGAAAATTAAGCAGGTGAATAGTTTTTTGTATGTTTTATTATGAAAAATAGATCAGGTACAGTAGTTTTGTACAGATTCTCGAAAATGTCGTGGTGAATGAAGACTAAATTATGTAGTTGGGTTTGATGTAGTGAGTACTAGAAACTTTAATAGTACATTACTATAGAGGACGGGAAACGAAAGGTTACACACACACAAACGTATACGTCAATTTTTTTTAAACTATTTGAGAAAATATTTTACCCGGTGATATTGACATTAGTTCTTTTTTTACTGTGAAATGCCAAGATGTTCTGACACTTTACGAGTTACTTTCGGTATTTAACTTTTTAAAGCAAGTTCCTTCGGGTCCTTTGCAGTCCTAAGACTAAGTAGTTATGAAATGCCTTTACATATCAAATTCAATCATCGAACCAGCGAGATGGTACTTCCTGGTTTAATTTGACGTACGTAATGCCAACATTTCATTGCAAGTTTGAAAAAAAATTATTAAAGGCATTGTAGCTCATAACGAGTTACCTACTGTGCACATGAAATTCATCGAACATTTCCTGAATAGTTGCTATTTCGTTTGACAATGGGAGTATTATTTGCAGATTGAAGCAAAGAGTTATCTTATAATGTAGTTCTGGTACTGGTCAACATTTTGATGGATAAATTTGAGCAGAGCGCATTCGAGAGTTGTCCGAATAGGCCGAGATGCTGGTTACGAAATGTGGATGACGTTTTTGCGGTAATTCCTGATAGAGTTGTTGATGTGTTACTAACCAATCTTAATGAGATGCATCCCAGAATAAATTTCACATTAAAGAGTAAGGTGGATGGGACAGAATGATCGTCTGTTACAAAAAGTCTATAGAAAAGTTACCTGCTAACTGGTTTGTAACATTATCTCGCAAACCTATTCTCGCGGTTCTGTGATTCATAATACATGCGAAATGAGTTTATATCGATTATTCATATCACATCATTCGCCTATTTCAGTCCACTGTTGGACACAGGTATCTCATATTACCTCCTGTTATCTAGACTATTAAAGATGTTGCAACATGTTAGACGAGACGAGACGTTGGAGAGCTTGGAGAGGAACAGATATGGTTGGAGACAAAGTTAGCGTACAAGGAGCTCAGGGACGTTTCGACATCATCACACAGTAGAGAAGGCACCAGCATTCTGGCCTCATATGAAAGGATTGACAAACGAAATTGGACGCCTATTACGCCGGAGGTTTAGCATTAAAACCATTTTGCGTCCTCATATCAATATGAATATTTCTTACGCTCTCCAAAGGACGGGAATTCACTTGGCAGCTCGGGTGTTTATCAGATACCGTATGGCTTCAGTAAGGAACGACGTAATGAGTCTACAAGTCTCGGAGCAGATATGGAGTATCAAGGACAGGGAGATAGACAACTCGGCTGTGGTGGACGCATACGATACAGGCACATTGCATATCCTAAACGCTTTGATAAAGCGAGGATGCTGGTACGGTAAAGATGCTACCTGCCACGGAAGATATACAGAGCGATTAAGATTAATTTTAATCGGAATGGGGGCTGGACTGAGCCAACGGCATAGAAGCCGGTAATCTCCGAGCTAATAATGATGGTTTTGTGCACACAGTGACTTCGTGTGCTTATCATATGTTACGTAGTGTTCTGTGACACAAACCCGCAGTCGGACATGAGATCAGTGCCGGTGCAAGACCACCATTTACGGAATATACATGAGTTTAACCGTTTAATTATAATTTTGTGCATAAACAGTCTGTCATTCAGCATTAACGTTATTTTGAAATTATGATTACATGGCAGATTAACGACTTCTCTCACAGTGCAAGGACATAAAAAATCAGGTAACAAAAATGCCTTCAGCTTCAACTACATCATATTATGAGATCAATATTAAGTACTTTTCAATGTCATTATAATCTTAAAGAACAGTCATATCGCTTTCACGATTAGATACTGCAGCTGTTGGCGGTTTCATCCAGTCAGCAGTCAAATCGGCGATCTGCAGACGATGATTTCACTGATGACTGATGACTAAATACTCGTAAATGAACCCACCAACTGCGGCAGTATTTAATAATATAAGTGTCTTGGTCACTATCACAAAAATGCCGTTTTATTACAATGAATTCTGCATTTCTTTATCGTTTGGTTCAAAAGAAAGTGGCGAACCTATATAATGAGCAGAAATTATTGAAATACGCCAACATTATAATTGTAAATTTTTTTTTTTTGGCTCCTTTAAATACTTATTATGAATTATTTGACATCCTTTAAAAATTAAGTAATTTTATTCAATATAACATAATTTATAGATCAATTACAATTTCATTAAATTAACTACATCTAAACATATCAAAATGAAAACATCGAAACAATAATTATAATAAAAAAAAAAAAAATTACACAAAAACAATACTAAATCAACACTAAACTAATCGAACAACCCGCCCCGCGTCACTCCCGGCGCAAAGGTACCCATAACACTCGCAGCATTGCCGCGCTGAACAGCCATGGATAACCTTTGCACCAGAAACGACCCGGAGCGAGGGTCGAGACCTCTGTCCCGCAAACGACGTCCCACATCTTTAAAGAACGCTTTTGCTTCCGAGCACCAACACCCCATCACCTCTACCGCCAATGGGACAAACAAATAACCCCCCAACCCTAAATATTTCTCTCGCTTCTTCATCGCCGCCAATTCTGCCGCAGCACCCCCCGACCGGACAGTCCGACCAATATGGGACACGGCAAAAGTGCTGACGCACGTCGCATCCCACAACAAGCACTTTCCCCTATGCCACGGGACCAACGTCAATCCGTCCGGCCTCTTACCATCGGACCGACTGAGACCCGGTGGCTCTAGCACGCACGGAACATTTGCAGAAACTAGAGCCCTCCGGATAATGTCGTTCAACGCATGGTGCCGTGGGAATCGCCCCGCACACCGACTACAACTCAGTGCGTGATGACCACGACTCTCCACCATAGTGCCGCAGATGCATAGATGAGGTTCGCACACATTGCAGCCAAGGCGGAGGGCCACAGCCACCCGCAACGAGTCGTTGTCTAGCAGGGTACCCAAATGCGAGGAAGGCAACGCATGCAGCCAAGCACCGGACTCGGGTTGCGATACGGCATTAAGCCTAGCCCTATCGACCCCGGTCGCATTTGCCACCAGACAATCGAAAACCCGCTTAACCCCAACATCATCCCACGATCTCTGGCTATCCCGTCCCTCCGGTGGAGAAGCGCCCGGGTTGAGCGCCGACCAAGTCTCCAAGGCGCCAGAAGCGAAGGGTAAAGATATCCCGCTGCCATTCAAGGAAAAAATTTGAGCAACGAGATCCTCCACCCCACACGATGACGCCAGGAAGGCCGACACGCTAACATCTCGCACCCGACGTACTCCTAGTCCACCGAACCGAATAGGCAGAGAAGCCTGATCCCACTGCCAGCCGTCGAGGGAGACGTTAAGCAGCACCTCTACTGACTCCTTCAACACTCCGTCAAAGGAGTCAATTTGCGCTGGATAAAGCCAGGTAGGAACCGTGCGCAAAAAGTACGTCAGCTTGGGAACGGCAAAACAAACCCGCAGCAAAATTAACGCTACATGCGCAGAAAGACTTTTCAACCGTTCCCTTGCCGACAGAAGAAGCTGCCTCCGAGATTCGAAAGCCTCCGGGATAGCAGCTGGGAAAATAGGAGAGCCGAGAAGATTAAAAGTCTGGTCGGACATTTCTCTGACCCCCGGGAGAAGAGTGGAGAACAAAGTAAAAGAACTGGCTGCACCGGCGCTGCAGGGGAAAAATTCGCACTTGCCACTGTTAACCTGCAGTCCTAGCTCGCGGAATCGCGGAAGAAGCATGCGCAAATCGAGCTCCACCTCTTCAGGCGTACCTCCAATGGTACCGTCATCGAGGTACCAAATGTTCAGTGGAGCCCGAAGACCCGCAATCGCTTTATGAACACCGAGACTGAAGACTAGAGGACCCAGTGGATCCCCCTGCTGCGCGCCAACTTGTGAAGGGATATTCATCCCGTTATAAAAAAGATGAGAAGGGGAATAATACACCTGGAACAGGAAAGGGTAGAGTGATGGCAACTTCTCTCTAACCTCAGTCAGCAGCACATCGCGCTCCATAGAGTTAAAGGCGTTCTTAATGTCCAGCTTGACGATGACGCAGTTCCCATTCTCAGGATTCAAGGCAAAGGCACGGGTAGCGTGAATGGCAGCCTCGCATCCCAGCTTAGTGCCAAAACCCAACTGATGTGGACGCAAATATGCCGCCATTTCATCCCTTACTGCCTGACACCCAAGTTTAGCAGCTAAGCGACGAAATGTGCTACCAATGGCAATGGGTCTCAACCCTCCGTCTTTTTTTGCCAACGCACACAAAGACGCCCCATAAATAAAAGGACACACCGCTGGATTTACTCGCCCACTAAGCAAAAAATTGCAAAGTTTCACCAAGGCCTCCATCAACCGAAATCCATTATCACCCGCTGCGATTGATGTTAACTCTTTCAAGTGTGCTGGGCGAATACCATCCAACCCGGCGGCGGAACTACTGTTAAACGAGAAAAGGGCCCGGGACACATCCTCCAACTTCACCTCAAGAACGGGAACGGAACGATCGGGTTCAGGTGGGAACACCAGCGGTCGGGAAGGGGCCGGATGCTTCGACTGAAGAGCGGCGAAAGTCTCCGAATTAGGAAGAGCCACGACGTCATCCGATAGAAGCAGCCGGACTGCACCTCTGAGATCACCATCTGAGACTTTAGACTCAATCGCCTTCACCGCTGAGGGCAATTTCGGGGCCCTCCCTTCCTCAAAATCATCTTGGCCAGAGACAAGGACATCAGTCGCGCTAATATTCCGCTTCACTTTGGTCGTGAGGTTACCCGCCCCCCCTGCGTCTGGAACCCTCAACGCGGAAAAGGCAAAGGACAGTAACGCGAACCACTCCGCAACGCCATTGGAGTCAATACATCTGCCTATGATGTCACACAACTTGCCCGCCGCAAGACTACGCGCCCCCTTCGGGATGTGCCGGAGTACCCGCACAGTCTGTTTGAGAGAAGCCAGATCGTTCAAACCTAAAGCAGCGGGAGCATCAGCAGGATCTGACCGAGAGGTAGAGGCCTGTGCTACCGGCTGTAAAGGATCACTCCCCCGAGATTCCCCTTTGTGCATGCGACCTATGTGAACCTTAAGCCCATGAGCGGAGAAGGTCCTGGTAGAGTTGGTGCAAAAGGGACATACACTCAGTGAAGATAAGTCGCTCATGCTCACACAACAAAATTATTTACTTATTGACTTAACACAAGTAGATACAACAAAATAAATCATTCACATATGAAAAACAGGTCATAAAACTGAAATAGTCAAAAACTAGGTGCGATTAATTTAAAAAAATAAAAATGTATATAGTTATCTCACAGTAAGAACAAAAAAAAAAAAAAAAAATTAGGTAACATTAAAATTTACCTAAGTATTAATTCCCAACAATAGTTGATAATTATTAATGTCAAATACAATTATTACAATAAAAAATATAAAAAAAAAAAACAAATTGATTTAATTTACAATTATAAAATAAAGTTAAACTATACAAAATACGTCAATAAATAAAATAAAAATGCACAGCGAATAATAAATGTCAAATTAAACTATAAACTACAACATTATCAATCATACAACATTCTCATTTTGTCATTCTCACACATTAACAGTTGTTAGCTAAAAATGAAGTCTAATTGTACCAAACATTAACAAACTTTTTTATGCATAAATTACACTCAATTTCATTATATAAAAAAAATAATAATAAAATAAAACTAACACAATTACAAAAAAAATACAAAAAGCTGCTGCTGCCGGGGATCGAACTCGGGACGCCAGAGTTCCGAGGAGCAAAAGCTGAGCGGTCAAGTCCCCTCGACCATGAAGCAGATGTTATCTTTGACAAAATTTAAGCTCTTATACGTACAAAACGGTTGTCTTCATTTTAAGATCACCCTCAAGTGACTAATAAAAATAAAACGCACCGCACCAACAATCACTGCACTCCATAATCCACAACAAATATTTTCTTGGCCGATCGATAAAATTGCACTTTCTTTTCCACAAGATTTCCGATAAACAACCTTCCTCGATCAAACGCACTTGAATAGCAGTCCAGGAAATGTCAACACTGCTTCAAACGCCAAAGTAAAGATGATTCACAAAAATCGTTTTCGCCAACTTCTTCTCATCACCTGCGCGCAGATAACAATATTAGCTCTCATCTGCGGTCTGCTCTTTGAGCTGAAGTAGGTTTTAGTTCAAAAAACCGTAATTAAATATTATTTAAATAAATAGTCTCTCTGAGCCGAAGTGTTCGTGGCGACGGTAGCGCCCTCCTTTCCTTTTTATTGTAAATTGTAGTAACTCCGTATTTGATCCGGCGCATACTGTCTTAAATATCACTTACAATAGAAATTTAAAAACAATTTCCGACGAAAATGTCTCAAGTACACATACAACACAAAAAAATAAATAAAATCCAACGTAAATAGTAGTAAGTTAAACTTAAGACAAAAGACCGATCTTGAACTCCGAAGTTAGTTGTGGTAAGTGATAACATACTACAGTATTCGACGGTATTATTAAAAATTTGTCAAAATCCATACTAATAAATTCGCACATAATCTATGAGTGAAATCGAACAAATTGCAACTTTGCTTAGTGGTTTTAAATCATTTTTATTTCGCAAGCGTCTTTTATTTCATCTCGGACCTTTTGTTTTAACTGACCAACGGCCGTTCCGAAAATTAATTTTGGTCTTGCAGTTAGTTTGAGTTTGTCCCCGATAGAGTGTCTTACTCTTATCAAATAAAATGTATCGTTTATCCATTTTTGTCTCATCTAGTTGTTAGTTTTTGGTAAAAAATGATCATTCACGAAAAACCTCTGCTCCACCGCGTATAAGATCGTAACTGGCACTTACGATGCGTGAGCGCGGGTGGCCACCCCGTATTAACTGTCGTAAGTACACTTACTACAGTATACGACGATGTTATTTTAAGTTACGACAGTTTTCGGGTTTCAAAAACCTATTTGTAACAGGATTTATTAATTTTTTCTTCGTGGAACCGATACATTCATAAAATATATAATGTTTTATGAAATAAAATAAAAATCCCAATTTTCAAGTTACGACAATTTACGTAGGGGCCGTCGATATACTCTAAAGCCATAGGAGAATAGAGCCAATTAATACGAGGTATTAAATATTTAGGACCCTGTATTTCCTGATTATCTGTTTTTACGTTAGTATTTTTATGAGAACAGGTACTCATCATTTTGTCAATCTCTCGTTCCTGCTAGAAAAATATCGAGGTATATTTATCACAGTCATCCTAATGTTACTTATTTTGACATGTGCCATCACCATCAGTCACCTATGATTAACTTTTATGATATTCTATACCAAAATAATATGGTTTTGTCGTTTGTGTTTCTCATGTAGTAACAATATTATTGTACATACATAAATACCATTCATTTATTTGTCAGCCTTCGCAGGCTATGTAGTTGGTAGTGACCTTACTACGAGTACAAAGTACTTGTGTTTGTCAGCAACTTGCACCTACCCGTATCTTTTCGATAGTATTGATGAAAAAGAGACGTGTAGCTGAGCTGCGAGTTTCGGTCAAACACGAGATATGTTAGCTCCCCTGGAGGTTCTGGGTTCCAATCCCGGTGAGGGCCTTATGGGTGTATTTATTTATCACAAATAAATATTTGTTCCTTGGTCGTGGCTGTCTATCTATTACACACCGTGTTTTTTTTCTTCTTTAAATTTGAAACGTTGCTTAGTTCATTTAAAGAATTTATTTGGTATATCGCTTTTTGTAATTGTTTTTAACTTAATATTTAAATTTACATACATAGTAGTGTTACTACTTAAAAATGTACACAAATCAAAAAAATATTTATCAAAACAATTATAACTAACGTGAGACTCAAACATAGTTAAATATGACATGATGAGCGACAATGAGGGTAGTTCTCCCCATTCGCCGCCCCCACCAGCGCTGCCCGCGGCTAGTACCCGCTCTAGCAGAGCGCAAGCCCGCAGTACACGTCGGGCTCTGGCCGCGAGTACTCCACGATGAGGATCCTCTAAATGGATCAAAATATATCGAGCAATTATCGACTAAAATTACGGGAGTAACCCGTTTGATAAATATTTAAAAACAATTTTAGTTGATAACTAAAACTCGCAGCACGTCAATTACCTACTCCGTGAAAATAGAATTTGCAACAGTGCTGAAATATCAATAATTTAAATTTATGTGAGAAGCGGTGGTGGCTCAGTGGTTTAGACGTTTGACTTTCAATCCGGAGGTCGTGGGTTCAAATCCTGGCTCGTACCAATGAGTTTTTCCGAAACTTATGTACGGAATATCTGATGATATTTACCGACGACGAGGTGGAGGCTATGTATGATGATATCTCAAAAGCCATGCATAGCTCCAGAACCTACTTCACCGTTGTTATGGGGGACTTCAACGCGAAACTGGGCAAGAGAGATGGTGACGAGCTGAGGGGGGGGCATTTTGGGGTTGGACGTCGGAACCACCGGGGCCATCTGCTGGCTGGTTTCTTGGAGAAGGAGGGACTCTACATGATGAACTCCTTCTTTAAGAAACGCGAGCACAGAAAATGGACTTGGATGAGTCCCGACGGTGCAACTAAAAACGAGATCGACTTCATCATGTCGACGAAGAGACATATATTCAACGATGTTTCTGTGATCAGTACGGTTAAAACCGGAAGCGATCACCGCTTGGTAAGAGGCACGTTGAATATATGTCCTAAGCTAGAACGCTCGCGACTGATGAAGTCTACGCTCCGTCCTGCACTCCATCTTCAAAACCCCGAGAACTTTCAGCTGGAACTCCAAAACCGTTTCGATTGCCTAGGCGATGATGTGGACGTATTCAACGACGGGTTTGTGGAAGCTGTCCATAGCGCTGGGTCTAAGTTTTTTAAGGCCCAACGGACAAATAAGACCAGAAAGCTCTCAGACTCCACTCAGGAACTAATGGAAAAAAGGAGTGAACTGGTTCTACAATCCTCAGTTGATGCGACTTTATACCGGCAGCTCAACAGACAGATCTCTAAGTCCCTCAAACGCGATATACGCCAATTCCGTACCAAGTATATAGAAGAAGCCATCGAGCGGAACAAGGGCTCTAAAGTTTTTGCAAGGGATCTGTCTGTTGGGCAAAGCCAGCTCGCCAAATTAAAGACTGAGGATGGTAGAATCGTCACATCCAAATCTGAGCTGCTGACTGAGATAGAGGGTTTTTATGGACAGCTGTACACGTCAACTAGCAGACCCGAAGTTGATCTAGCGGAAGACCTAAGAGCTAAACTGACCCGACACTACACAGAAGACATCCCGGACATCAGCCTGTGCGAGATTAAAATGGCTCTTGAACAGCTCAAAAATAACAAGGCGCCTGGGGAGGACGGAATTACAGCTGAGCTTCTGAAGGCGGGTGGTAAACCGGTCCTTACGGCCCTTCAGAAGCTGTTCAATTCCGTCTTACTGGAAGGGAGAACGCCAAAGGCATGGAACAGAGGTGTGGTGGTACTGTTTTTCAAAAAAGGTGACAACGCTTTATTGAAGAACTACCGACCCATATCACTTCTGAGCCATGTCTATAAGCTGTTTTCAAGAGTCATTACGAATCGTCTTGCACGCAGGCTTGATGACTTCCAGCCTCCCGAACAAGCCGGTTTCCGAAGAGGCTTTAGTACCGTAGACCACATCCATACGCTTCGCCAGGTTATACAGAAGACCGAAGAATATAACCTGCCCCTCTGTTTAGCGTTTGTGGACTACGAGAAAGCCTTCGATTCGATCGAAACCTGGGCTGTACTACAGTCTCTCCAACGGTGCCAAGTCGACTACCGCTATATCGAGGTGTTGAAGTGTTTGTACGAGAGCGCCACAATGTCAGTCCGACTCCAAGACCAGAGCTCGAAGCCTATTCTGCTGCAGCGGGGAGTTAGGCAGGGAGATGTCATCTCCCCTAAGCTGTTTACCGCTGCACTGGAGGATGTCTTTAAGACTCTGGACTGGAGAAGGCTGGGTATCAACATAAACGGCGAGTACCTCACTCACCTTCGATTCGCTGACGATATAGTAGTCTTGGCTGAGACCTTGGAGGACTTAAGTACTATGCTCGTTGACCTCAGTAAAGCCTCCGAGCGAGTTGGTCTTAAAATGAACATGGATAAGACGAAAATCATGTCAAATTCCCATGTAGCACCAACTCCCGTAATAATCGGAGACTTTACACTCGAAGTTGTAGACGAATATATATACCTAGGACAAACTATCCAGTTAGGTAGGTCCAACTGCGAGAAAGAGGTCAATCGTCGAATCCGACTCGGTTGGGCAGCGTTCGGGAAGCTACGACACATATTTTCGTCCAATATTCCGCAGTGTTTGAAGACGAAAGTCTTTGATCAGTGTGTGTTGCCAGTGATGACATACGGTACTGAAACGTGGCCGCTTACAATGGGCCTCATAAGAAGGCTCAAAGTCACCCAAAGGGCAATGGAGAGGGCTATGCTAGGAGTCTCTCTGCGTGATCGGATTAAAAATGAGACCATCCGCAGCAGAACCAAAGTAACCGAAATAGCTCTCCGAATCGCTAAACTGAAGTGGCAATGGGCGGGTCACATTGCGCGTAGAACCGATGGCCGTTGGGGCGGGAAGGTTCTTGAGTGGCGGCCACGTACCGGAAGGCGTAGCGTGGGTAGGCCCCCCACAAGGTGGACTGATGACCTGGTGAAGGTCGCAGGAGTCCGCTGGATGCGGGTGGCGCAGGACCGGTCATTGTGGCAATCTTTGGGAGAGGCCTATGTTCAGCAGTGGACGTCTTTCGGCTGATATGATGATGATGATGATGATTTACCATTAGCTTTCGGTGAAGGAAAACATCGTGAGGAAACCTGCATACATCCGCGAAAAAAATTTAAAGGTGTATGTGAAGTTCCCAACCCGCTTAGGGCCAGCGTGGGGACTATAGCCCAATCCCTCTCATATATGAAAGGAGGCCTGGGTATTTCTCAGAGCGTTAACGGACATCTCATTCATCTGGTCACGATTTTTTGGAAGTGGCTGAATGATTTGAGGTTAGTTTTGGTTGTCTTATAGAGAAACGGGCGCTGTATCTGACGACCGAAAATGGTACCAAAAGATGCAGCCAATTCCAAAAAGACATGACTAGATGAATGAGATGTCCGTTTACGCTCTGAGAAATGCCCGCCTGTGCCCAGCAGCGGGACATTATATAGGCTAATATATTATATTATTATTATATTAAATGTATGTGGTAAATACCCCGCTTTAAGTCATACTAAGTATAATAATCAGGTATCTCGCCTGAATCTAATTATAAACAAGAATAGTGACCTGTTCTGCGCCGTTCTTGAGATAGATCTGCGACATGACCTTCAGCTTGAGACAGAGTGGCGCCTTCACCAGGAATTCGGGCAGCTGCTTGCCGCGCGCCTGCCGCCACAGCAGCACCGAGTACTTCTTCACTATCTCTATCAGCACTGGAGACACGCGGCTGTTTTTCAGGTACTCCTAAAGAGATTCATTGCGATATTGATAATTAAGTGCGAAAAGGCATTCTTATTAAATTTCGCAAATAACTCTTTTAGTACAGAGTGCCTTTTTTAGGCTCTAGTGCGAGAAGTGGCTCATTTTATGTCAGGTCCAAAACTTCGGAGGGCCATCTGTACTAAAAAAACGTCGCATGAGACACGTGCAAAAAGGAAATTCGTAACTCGTGTCGATTTAAACATCGCCACTCCTTTCGGGTTTCCTGTTTTTCGCACTTGTGTCGTAATGTACCTACTATTAAACTGTGGTCCATAGGAAATAATGATTAGAAACTCGGGCAATATACATAAAATTCTCAACAAACATCTTTCACACACTTTTTATCTGGGATTAATATTTCAAGAGAACTGGAAAGAAAAAGACAGCCAATAAAGAAATAAACCCATGTTTGTAACCTATAAACGCCTCCGATTGGAGAAACAGTAAATTTACAATTGTCTACGTGGTAAAATAGGTGTACGTATATTGATTTAAACT
>JALPQI010012079.1:0-27470 GCA_025490895.1 Thaumatotibia leucotreta
ACTACGCACCCATATTACGTAACAGGCTTCAGACGACCGCAGCTAACTCGCGTACATTGCTTGTCTAAGAGCAATAACAATTGCGAAACGCCTCGTAAAGCCAGCCATGTATAACGAAGAATCGTACGAATCGATTTCTCTCGCGCGAATTCGACGCACAATCTCGCCGCCAATTTAGACATTAGCAACGGGATTCGTGTAAACGAAAAAAGTTGTAGATGCGGTCTGATTGAACTTTAGTATAGTTGAAACAAGGATTATATTAGGATAAATAATTGATTTTAAAGTTGTAAATGTGAAATTCCTTCTGGGTTGTTAGTATTATAAATTCGAGACGAAACTGTAGAAGTTTGTTTTAAACAGTGAAATTAATTATCTACATTTTACTATTCATTTGCCCTAGCTACAAAACATAAAACCTTATTTTTACTGACCCGACCATTCATTTATGAAAATAGTAGACAAACTACTGCATTCGCTAATAGTTTATAGGAGAGGCCTACATTCAGCAGCGGATTGATCTCTGATATCTAATGATGATGATGATATTATGACAATCGCCAAATTACGTTGCCTGTATAGGTTCTAAATAGGTCTTGCATTTCGTGGTTACCTTATTTTACGAAGTTAGTATCTTTATGAGAATAGGGTGTACCTATACTCCATTTCAAATACCATGGTCCGATGCCACATAAAACTTTGAAGTGGCCATGGTATTTGAAATGGAGTATACTCATCGATAAAAGATATGTCGATGTTCAATTTTGTCAATCTCTCGTTGCTGCTAGAAAAATATCGAGGTATATATCACGCTCACACTGACGTAGGCATTGGAAGGAGCATGATCGACTACTTTACGTATCCCTTATCCAGTAAACGACCAGTTAACGAACTTCCCCCAGTTTGCATAAAACCGGTTTATTTTTTTTCGCTCATACAAAGTTCACTGACACGTTGAATTGCGTTGTAGACACGCACGACTCTTTCCCAGGGGGTTACCAGGATCTCTTTTAGCGATTCAGTAAGCTCAGCTTGTTATTTCGTCATTTGAATAAAGAATTATTTGACTTTGACTTTGACGTTGACAAGCAAAACTCACTAAGTAACAAGTACCTACCATCACAGTTCTGATTTAATACTGACATAAGAGGTTGCTAAGAGTAGTGACAGTTATTATAGTGAGTTTTGCTTGTCAGGCGACGATTTATTGACCGTTCTATGGAACTGACAGGTCGCTATCCGATTAGATCCTTTAAACGAAGCGTGAAGAAGCATCTAGCGGGCCAGCAAGGCAGTGGCAACTGACAGGTTACTGCTGGTCTCCTGTTCGTTACCGCGGCGATTTGGGCTCCACTTTTCACTTACGATCAGGTGGAGTGGAGCCACTTTGTTATGCCAATTAAAAAAAAATCCTAAACTGATGCATCATCAGATGAATCGGAGCTATTTGAGCAGGCTTATTACCGTGAACACCGAAGTTCGTAAATTTCGATTTTTTTCTCTGTCACTCTAACGAAGGCATCATTAGAGTGACAGAGAAAAATCCGAAAATTTTCGGATTTTTTTCTTCTTCCCTATTATAGGGCCACAACCGGTCATCATGACGTACTAATGCGATTCAGTTTAAGTTCAGGGAAAGTGACAGTGCTATACGACTCTTACTTGTCCCTTTCTCTCGACCTAAACTGAACCCCATTAGTACGTCATGGTAGCCCCCCAGGGTGCTTAGCCAAGTTGCCAATCGCTAACGCTTAGTAGCGTATTGTAGTTTTCCCTCTCTGTCACTCTTTCATATTAGTGCGACAAAGATAGTTAGCTGCCTTTCGTTTACGATTGACGATTAAGCGTTAGCGATTGGCAACTTGTCTAAGCACCCAGTAGGCTTATAAATCTTATGATGGTACCGTGTTTAATCGTTTGTTGTTGTTGCCGTCAGGATCTAAGTATGTAAGTTTGAAGGTGATTCGTAGCAATCGTAGCACGATAAATAGATAAAACGGGACCATCATAACATAAGCCACCAGGTTTTTATTGACATGACGTTAGAATGGATGTTCAGATATTTTGACCACCTTGGCCGCTTCGATATTGATGGCGACTATGACTAGTGGGATAAGCTGTTCATAATGATAATTTATAGTAGGTTGTACTTACCTAATAGGCAATAGGACTGAGGTAAAGCATTCAGACCAATTTTATTAGATAGCCATGTCTGTCAGCTGTTTTTACGTCACGTCAACTATATCTTAGCGAAGATACGACCTCCAGTCTTCGACAATGGTTACGATCTTACGATGACAGTTTTACGTGGTTATTTATTTTGTAATTATTCTTTAGTTTAGATCGATATGGACATGCAATTATCGTCATCGATATGAGACTGGATCTGGGCGATTGCAAAAAAAATTATATAAGGTTAGTGTGGGTAAGTGCAGCATATTTTATTTGTAAGGAAAGTCCGTCATATGCGTCTTATATTGTTGAGTTAGGGGTGGAAATCAGTTGATAGACGGACTTTCCTGATAGACTGTCTTATCCGCATTGATCTTAGTTAAAGGCCTCCCTTTAACGGGCGAGAACCAATAAAATCCTGTATTCAAACCACAACGCCATACAAAAAATTCTGCACAAGAAAAATACAAAAAAATGACGCAGGATAGTCGATTTTGAGACCGGTGCCCTAAACAAAATTTAACGTGATATTTTTTATGTTACGCAGTTATATTTTGTGTAACAACTTTTGGCAGTGAAAGGCGACAGATTCGGTTAAGGAGACAAACACGAAAATCAAACGTACTAGCTCGCCAAGCCTGACGACATAACGACGCTACACCTGCCTACACTGACATTGAACAAACGAGACATCACTCTTCGCAGTTTACATAATTATTCGTACTCGCGGCAAAATATTGCGAAGAAGGCATACTGTCTGTGTCACTCTTACCTGGTGCTAACAAGTGTAACACAAATAGCATGATTGCAGTCGCCAGTTTCGCGGTAGTAAAGACGACACGTACATTCTGCGGCCTTGCTGAAGGAATTCAGCGAAAATGGCTATTTTCAGCCGTAACTAAGGAAAATGGCTGGAATACAAAGTAACGAATAAAGATGGCAAAAGTTTATATGTGGGCAAGCCAAGATCAAGGATTTTTCTGTCAAGGTTATCTCGGAGGTCCATAACATTTGTTTAAAGAAATTGCTATGATACGGGTGGAAAAACCCAGAAAAAAAAACCGAACACCAAATTAGTATATTGATTTAAAACTTTCAAAATTATCACTCATATTTATGGTGTAACGCCATGCAAGAAAAGTCAGGAGAATATTTTTATCGTAAGTTTACGCGATTCATTCCCACGTGTCGTTAAAATATAATGAAAATAATAAAATCACACATAGGTACCATTGCTATACGAGTAGGTAATTTTGACTTAAAACCTACATCAAATTCAAATAGCTGAAAAGTATGCAAGCACAAAATCGTAAGTTTCTTTTGTTTCTTACTACTTTTGTTTCTTATTTTCCCGTGAATAAAAACTATCCAATTATTACAGTTTCCCTAAACAATCTAAACATATCCAAATTACTAAGCACTTTGTTATGAAAACGATGATAATAAGATAATAATAAAATGTTTATTAGACAAGCTATTAAAGTGCCTGTAATCCATCAAAATCGCGATAAGGGACAAGTGATTATGCTGCCATAATAATAATATTATTATCGTCAGCCGCCAACCAAAACTCACTACAAAAACTGTCACTACTCTTAGCAACCTCGTACGACAGTATTGAATCAGAACTGAGATACGAGGTTTATTTCAATAAGGTATTTGTTACTCAAGTTGGCCTCCCGCGAACTCCGAAGTTCGCAAATGGGGATTTGTCTCTGTCACACCACTGAAGGCGTCATTAGAGTGACAGAGACAAATCCCAAATTTTTCGAACTTCGGAGTTGCAGCCGTAGCTCCGAAATCCGATGAGGACATCAGGTTAATATATTGAATACCGAACCGAACTATTTAGCCATTTTGAATGTTACTAATCTAAGGATTTGTCTCAGACTGTACATAGATCTAGGCTTCCCACTAAATGGACTGTAGGACTGTAGCCGTAGTTGGTAAATGGATATACGTTGGGCTTGCAAAGTCATGGTACAGAGATGAAATTCGCAGGGGTGTGGATGCGATTGGCACAGGAGCGGTCATTATGGCCATCTTAGGGAGAGGCCTATGTCCTATGGCGTACTACGGCTGATATGATGATGTACATGGGTGAATCAACTTTTTTCTGTCTGTTATTGCTATGGTTATGGTCGCCTGAGTCATGCTGGTTTTATGCAAAATTATGCTACTTAAACTATGCAAATATGCTTGCAGTCCATATTTGTAGGTGGCCCATTAAGAAAAGAGCTTAATGAACATCAGAAAAATGTATGCTTGCATAGTTTAAGTAGCATAATTTTGCATAAAACCAGCCTGATTCAGGCGACCGTAACCATGGCAATATCAGACAGAAAAAAGTTGATTCACCCATGTACATCATCATATCAGCCGTAGTACGCCATAGGACATAGGCCTCTCCCTAAGATGGCCATAATGACCGCTCCTGTGCCAATCGCATCCACACCCCTGCGAATTTCATCTCTGTTGAAAAAAGTTGATTCACCCACATACGTTTTGGCATAGCTTAAGTAATTAGGCACTATCGACAAAATGTAATCCATACCCACAATAGCTTGTCATAGTAACATTGAAAGTGAAATTGCAGCATTTGTCGTACAAGTTCCTGTTGTGGGTGAGGATTCAATTTAGTCGATATTACTTGCCATATCTTGCAGCTAAGAGCTGGGTGTAGGTATGTAGATACCTAGCTTTCCTAGTTACTAGGGCCTGCTCCCGGTTCTCTCAGTACCGGGAATTTCCCGGTACTCCCGGTACCGAGAGAACCGGTACTGAAGATAATGTCCCGGTTCTTTCCCGGTTCTATGTTAAATAATCAAGATGCGTGTTTTTTCAGAGCTGTGTTGTGTATTAACAAAAATAGCAGCAGATTATGTTTTTAACTCTTATGTAGCTGTGATCGTGTGAAGCACATGAGTGCTTTTGTGTGTATACATTTTTTATATTTAAATTAAAATATTTTTACATAATACAATTAATACAATGGATAAGATCTCTAGGTGTTACGCCTCTGTGTAGTCATATCCACAAAAAAAGTTATCTTTAAATTATGATACTTATGATGATGACAGGCCAGATGTGTGGGCATGAAACCTCTGTATTCCTGTCCACAAAAAAGCTATCTTTGAATTATGACATTTTGATGTTAACTGCCCTTTGGGTGACTTTGAGCCTTCTTATGAGACCCATTGTAAGCGGCCACGTTTCAGTACCGTATGTCATCACTGGCAACACACACTGATTAAAGACTTTCGTCTTCAAAAACTGCGGAATATTGGACGAAAATATGTGTCGTAGCTTCCCGAACGCTGCCCAACCGAGAGAGATGGAGAGGGCTATGCTAGGAGTCTCTCTGCGTGATCGGATTAAAAATGAGACCATCCGCAGCAGAACCAAAGTAACCGAAATAGCTCTCCGAATCGCTAAACTGAAGTGGCAGTGGGCGGGGCACATTGCGCGTAGAACCGATGGCCGTTGGGGCGGGAAGGTTCTTGAGGGGCGGCCACGTACCGGAAGGCGTAGCGTGGGTAGGCCCCCCACAAGGTGGACCGATGACCTGGTGAAGGTCGCAGGAGTCCGCTGGATGCGGGTGGCGCAGGACCGGTCATTGTGGCAATCTTTGGGGGAGGCCTATGTTCAGCAGTGGACGTCTTTCGGCTGATATGATGATGATGATGATGATGATGTTAACTGATGTATACCAATATTAATAATATTAAATTTGATTCTTTATTTATACCTAGGGGCAATATTATTTCTTGTTCAGATCAGCAAAACAAACATGTTGATGATTTCTATCAGCAGATTTCATGCGAAACAAACATAACTCACTGCATAACAAGAATATAACTCTGGCACAATTTTGGATTTATATATTATTCTAAATGCAAATACGATCGTTTTGTTTTTTGTCTCTAAACTGCCACATTCCGTATTGCGTTTCCTTTGTTTATAATTTTGTAAATTATACATACGCATTTATTTTATTCAAAACAGCCGAATGTGGTTGAACCTGTGGTTGATGGACTCGAATATATGTTTAATTCAAAAAGTTTGCAAATCCAAATACGGCAGTTTTGTTTTAGGAAAAATCCAATTTAAGAGGATACAATTCTCAAATCAAAAGCGCCACATTCCGTATTGTGACTCCTTTTTATATAAAGGAGTGCAATATTTACATATTTATTTTATTCAAAACGGCCACATTTTAAATATGGCACTGTTACTTATAAAATTCTTAACATAATCACTTCTTTTTTGGCTTTATGGCACTTTTTTCCAAAAATGACATGCGTTTTGATCAACGGTCGAGTCGCAACTGACAAAATGGTGGTTTAGCCCTAAAGTTAGTAACGAAAGCGTGATAGCGCAAAAAGGGCACCAGGGGCACCTGCATAATTTTGATACTTTCTAATGACAAATCGACAGAGGTGTCTTAGTGCCACGTAAAATATTTATGTTTATAATTTCGTCTCTGCAATAAAAAAATTTTTCATGGTTTTTAATTCTGTCGCTTTTGTCTTTAATGGACGATATATAGTTTGTGAGTTTTGTGATATTTTCATAAAGGTGCAACATTGTCACTTAAGCACAAGAACGCTCTAATTCGTATAAAAATACGAGCAAATTTCGTCGATATGGTAAGCGACCTTTAACTTGAAAACGTCACATTTACTAAAAGCGCTGCATAACGGTTTATTTATATTTCTTTGTTCAATAAACAATTTAGTAATAAAGTCATAATCATTAAGTCATACGCGGATGGAAGAACCGGACAGAACCGGGAGTCCCGGTACTGGTACGGCTCGGTACCGGGAAATGAAAATCTCAGTACCGGCCCCGGTACTGCAGGCCCTACTAGTTACAAGTAGTATTCTTAAGAATTCGTTAATGTTTCGACAGTCTGTTCATCGAGTGTAGGTGTACCTAGTTCAATGCTTTAGTTATATGTACAATGTACCTACATTAAATGGTGTTAATGATAAATGTCGCGAATTTTTCCATTTCGCACCTCAAGCCAATTGTAAAATTACACAACTTTTACAAAAATTCCAACATTTAATTCGATTTCAAACTGCAAAAATCCGGATTTTTCTCGTGTTTCAAAATTATCACTGTTTCCTCGCCAAGTATTTGGCGGCCGGAGAATTTGTCAGTCACGACTCGTATGCGCTAATGCTATTGTTACTGTATTCAAATTTCGAATTCAAATGATAAGATGTCATTTTTCATCTTTGTTAGGTAGGTAAAATCATGCCACAAAACAGAATCGACCGATAACATGGAAATGGAACCTTGATTTCATTGTACCTACTATGGTGGACCTACAGAATAGGTTTAATGCGACTGCGAAAACACCCAGCTGTCAAAATAAAAGACCTAACACTTTGGGACCACTTTGGCAGCGAACAATACATGTCATGCCCTTAAAATCCTTGAACGGTTAAAAAACGTACATGTAATCCGTCCTTTTATCGATTTTTTATCGCCGACGCAATGCGAATTTTATTGAGAGTTGAATGAGTTCACAGCTATAACGTGGCCATAACTACTGGTATGAATGAACAGTTGTGAACACCGTTTTAATGCTCAATGCATTTTAAAATCATGTAAAATTTAAGTAATTCGGTAGTTACTCCAGCAGGGAAAAACAATAAAGTCAAACCAAAAAATTACTACAATGATTATACAAAAATTTCTACACTCACAGAATCGACGGAAGGAAGTTAATTTACGTCATTTTTATACCCCAACATTTTTATATTCCGTCTAACATAAGTGTGGATATTTTTATGTCAAAATTGGAACAAAATTATACAAGTAGTAATTTTTATACATCGTCATATGTCCTTACAGTCCATTATCGTCCATAGACGTATAAATCTAAGTAATGAAAAAATATTTCTTAAATAAATTCAGCAGAATTAGATGCTTCTAGCAAACTTACAAGTGTTACAACCGACTGAGATACACAGAGAAATAATGAGTTATTAAGGTACTCATTATTACAATAGAAGACGATAGCTACGATAAATAAAATCAATACTAAACTACTACAAAATCTAACGCTACCAACAGAAAAAACCATAAATCAATATTAAACAACGTATTTGCCTCAATATCATGTCGATAATCATTATTATTTCAATTTTTTTGTTTATCACTATCGAAGCCATTGTTGACTCGAGAACACGGGCTGATTTCCCATTCATGAAATGACTCATGTCATGACATGACAATCACTTCAGACTACTATTATGTGATGTCAACCGATTTTACAACAATTTACTTCGAAAGGATGAGTGACGTGATTTGTTAAGAGTACCTACTTGAGATATTTCTTCAGAGATTTCGTGATAATTATTAAATACAATTTTGTGGTGAATGTGATGTGGTTTCGTGGGCGCTTAAATTTACTTAATTAATATACGAACGTACAAAAGAATTGGAAACTATTGGAACAGTTCTGTGGAGTTACCCGAAATGTACGCAGTTTTGCAAAAGAGATCAAACACATGAATGTTTAATTAGCTTCTTAAATCAAAACAATGAAGTCAATCTTTAAAATGACAAATTCGTGTAGATTGGATCCTTTTTGCGTAACTACGTCCAAATATGACTGAAATAAGCTTATTATTGTCACTATGAATAGACTCTATTGTATCAAATTGTAGTACCTAGGTACACTATAGTTTCGTAAAATCAGTTTCATCACCAAATTTCATACCCACTTATCTGTTAAGTTTCATTCGATACGCGTTCCGCGGGCACCGAACAGAAAACGGTTACATTGTAGGCTTAGGCCTTCAATTTCCTATGAAACCTTATTGACGTGTCGTCTAACAGGGTTCGTAAACTTCGTAACGAAGTTCTTTGTAGCCTAATATAAAGTCTATAACAACATTTTATCGCATGTTTCAAAATACCTAACCTAATGTACGGTCGGCTCTAATAATATGTATACGATTTTGATCCGTATGTCTTTGACATACGTTCCAAAATGTATACATATTATTAGACGTGGTATGGTATGTATAGTACCAGACTTAAGTTTTGTCGTACAAGGAAATAACTTACTAAGTCGTTATTTTGAAACAGGAAACATTTGTCTGGCTCGATTACGATGACATCGGCCAAAAAGATATAGTAGTTAAAAAAGTTGAATGTGTATGTTTATTGAAATAATTAAAAGAAGTGCCACAACGGTTACAGGTTTGCCCATGAAGACTCAAAGCTATTACATATCGTAAAACAAAGTCGCTTTCTCTGTATCTTTAAAACTACGCATCGGATTTTGAGGCGGTTTTTTTTAATAGATGGAGTGATTCAAGTGGTTTTAGTACGAGTATTGTACCCGTGCGAATCCGGGGGCGGATCGCTAGTTAATTAAGGATTTTTGTGAATATTATCAGAGAGCCTAAATAATATTTCGGCCGTAGCAAAAGGCAGTAATAATTGTAACTACGAATTATGTGATTTATAAATTATGAACTTTGATCTGCATATGAGGTGCAAAACTACCCTCAAAACGTATTGTTTACAAACGTCAAATACATTAATCAAATTAGGCACATTAAATTAGGCCCCATTTTATCAGTATAGGATAAAAACCTCAAACATTTCGCGCAACCGGCTGAACAGAATGGAATTCGAATGAAAGTTTCATACCGGTGTAGGGTAGGTCTTATTAAACAAGGCACCTTTAAGAATCTGTCAACTACATGACGATCTTATTATTCGGATTGTTGACAAGAGGCATGAGAAGCCGGCAGACTAATGTTCGCACACGAAGCCCCTCGACAATGGACTCGCATAACAATGGCAGCCACGTGGGTCCGCAAATTATAGGAAGTATCTCAATCATCGCAGCCGCATACGTCACCTTAGATGTTACCGTTAAGCCATTCAGTCTTACGTAAACTTGGTCCTGGGGTCTACATTAGCACGCATGCGCTCTTCTACCGATCAAAAATCCATTCATCCCGTACCGTCACTGCCTAGCCATCCTGGTAATACCCGATCCTAATCGATCGCAAGACATGCTATTGAACTTGGCGTGTAACGGAGATTCTTACGTAACTTACCATGTCGTTGTTCTCGACGAGCCAGTTAACCGAGCAGATTTGGTAGACGAGGTACGCTCGGACCAGCTCGCTCGTCTTCTTGCTCTTGAAGGCATCTTTGGGGCTGCTGAAGGAGAGGTCCAGCTCGTCGCGGGCCGGCGGCGGGGCCGACGCGAGGGCGCGGGCGCCCCGCGGCGCGTTTGCGGCTAATCGTCTGAGCAGAGCCATCGTGGAGCCCCGCGCACACACAAAACACACGCGCGTACTCTGCGGCCGACACCTGACAACTGACAGTGACAAGCGCTCGATAGCGTCGACTGCCGGCGCGCGCAGCCCGTTCCAATTATAAATCCCACGGAGGTGTGTCAACGACGAGCGGCGCCATTGGCCGGCCTGTATCGCGAAAAACTAAGTTTTAACACCATGGAGTTCCTATGCCGTCGAATGAACGATTAAACCCCAATAGTATGAACTCTAACCTCAAAAACGGTTACGTAACGTGTCCATAACCTCAATTTGAGTTACGTAAACGGGTTCGGAAACCGGTCACGCCAGACGGGAGCCGGCGGGACTGCAGTATGCAGTGTGGATTGCGTGCGATGCATGTGCGAAATAAATCGAATTACGGTTGTCTAGACCTATCGATCTCTTGCTTCGGCGTTAGCGATTTGCCGCAATTAGATTAGGCTCGTGATTAGCTTCTGGTTTTATGAAGCCTGTTTTATGGGGGCATTTCTCTTGTGTGCTCATTACACATCAAAATACCTACTTTTACTACGTATGGGAATCATAGTTCTAGATTTCTGTGCGTAACGTTTTACTCGGCCTTCGACACGGCTCAAGGAGCCTGCGATCCGCTTGGCAACCTAATCCCAAGATTTGGCGTAAGCACTACATTGTACTTACTTAACCTAACCTAATCAAAAAAACTCTTAGGAGTGTTTTTTTAAGTAGCATCACTACATATTACATTTTATCGTTACATTTATCGTTTGTCGTCATTGCTGTCACGTTCTAATACAAGCGTGAAAGTGACGCGTAGCACGATAAACGGCAAAAGTGGGATGATCATAATTATAATATTACAAGCCACTATAATATTACAGACTTAATGACGCCATCGTTGGATTGACAGAGACAAATCCTCGAAATAAGCGGATTTCGAGGTTCGGGTTTCTCTCGATTTGTCTTAGTTTGGTTTGGAAGCTATCGCCAGGGGAAATGTGAGGAAGTACTCATTCAATCGAAGTATTTCATCATCATCATCATCTCAGCCATAAGATGTTCACTGCTGACCATACCTAAGCCTCCCATCTGGACCTCTACATGTACCGGTTAGATGCGACCTGCATCCAGCGTGTCCCGGCGACCTTCGTAAGGTCGTTTGTCCATCTTGTGGGTGGACATCTAAGTATTTACCGGCATTATATTATGTACTTAAAAAGTCCGGCGAAAAAATGGGATTCTACCAAATATCCATGTTATTTAATGACAGCCCTATATGAGAGTAATGTATTATAATATAATAAATAATTATGAATGATTAGGAGGCGAGTGTAACAAGAACAAGGAAAATGCTACAGTTTTCCTTTTAGCGTAATCAAATAATAATACTTTGCTACTACATTCCTTTTTTATGATTCTGATGCGTCGACTGGTGCAGTAGTATTTAAAAATAACTTTTTCAGTAAGTACGTGTTTTTTAGGCACTACCTAGCTCGAGAAGTGGTTTATTTATTGTCAGCTCGAAACTTCGGAGGGCGATCTGTACTGCAGTGTTATTCACTAAGGAAACCGCCTTGCTGTCAGCGCTGTGTCAGCGCTGAGGCAGCGTCGAGCCTAGAAATGGTATTCACTTATGTATTTTAACCGACACTAGTGCTCGGCGACGAATGCGGCGTGAGCTGGAGCTACACTGCGTCGAGCGAGAGTTTGACGTTTAATGTACGAACTTCGTATTCTCTAACGAAAAACAGCGACGAACTCGCCCATAACCTCGCTCACGAGCCTCTATTCCTAATGTCAAATAAAACAGCTAGGATTTTAGACAAGGCTGTCTCGACGTCGAGCTCGTTGACGAACGCAGCGTCGAATGTGTGAATAAGAGAATAACATAGCTGAAAAATGTCGTAACAAACACTCCCTTCGGTAGCGTTTTAATTTATATAGGTACAGTGGCGTTCAGAATTGCATGGACGATTTATGAATGAATTCATTCATAAACTGTTCGTGCAATTTTGAACCCGACTGTACGTGTACACTCGTTTCGAACTTCATTTTTTCGCACTTGTATCGTAATGTTGTATAATGTAGGTCTCAGTGCGAATTATTCCAGTGTAATAAGAATGTGTCATGCTGCCTAATTGTAAGCAGCAACACTTGTGGAAAACCAACACTTAGAGTTAGTTAATTAATAATAATATTAATAACTGACTAATATATATTACTCTTTAGAGTATTATATTCTTTGTGGACAACTAACTGAAAAAACTGGTTGGTTTCACCTGTAGGTATAGGTACCTACCATTTTGTTTGGTGTTATGATGGGCATTATACTAGTATTCTTTGATCTGTGGCATTATGAAGCTCCATGTAAATTCTAATGTAGACTAATGGGAACAGTCTTATCTTTGTATCACATTACCTATGTAAAATAAAAAAAAAATAACCCTGATAGTTAAGTTATTTTCCTGATTTAAATAGGTTTATTGTAATGTGTCTTTTCTATTTATCAAATAAAAATAAAAATGTAAAATGCTGAAAATAAAAAATTGCGTGTAATACGGTACTTATTGGCCAGTTTGGCCACCCCTAGAAAATAATAATTTCGAGTTCTTCGTTTGCTTGCCACGTACATTCATTAAACAGCAAATACTTTTCAAGAAACGAGTTGAGGCTTTTGTCTGTATTTTCCAATGAGATCACATCACATTGTAGTCCTAACCAGTAAATATTTGTAACTTATATTGTGGTGAGTAAGGAATGTAGAAAATGTGATCATTTTAGCAGAAATAAAAGTGCCACAGAATAAATAAAAGCAGTCACTGTAGGCAAAAATAAGTATCGAAAGAATCCGCTCATAAATATTTTACGAAGAACACTTACACAGAATTAGAGTGCAATAGGACAAATTTTTGAGCATTTTTGTGTACACCATATTTTGTCTTTGACTGTACCTATCGTACAGCGCTGCCGGGCAATCATGTTAATTCACTCCTAATAGCTAGAGGTACGCGATAATAGTGATAATGAATAAAAATGTAAATAAAATGTAATTGATGCATTATTAAGGCATAAAATAAATATGAATGAATGTAACGTGAAGAAGAAGCGCGTGTGTCCAATTCGAAGAGCTACGCGAATACCACTGATCTAGAATAAATAAATAAATAAATTAATATCTTGGGACTTCTTACAAAAATCAACCTAGTCCCATGCTAAGCTCAATCAAGGCTTGTGTTGTGGGTACCAGGCGACGATATATATAATAGATAGATACGTATAGGTACTTAGATACATAGACAGCCATGACCACGGAACAAACATTTGTGATAAATAAATACACAAAGAATGCCCTCGCCGGGATTCGAACCCGGAACCTCCAGCTTCGTAGGCAAGGTCACTACCAACTAGGCTACGGAGGCTGACGAAATAAAATGAAAAAAAGCACAAAACATTCTTAAAACTAAAATACCTAGGTACTAATAACTAACTTAAACTACAACATTCTCCCAAGTCGCTTCCCTGTGGGAGAGTGCCCATAACACTGGCTACATTTCCTCGCTGGATGGCAATGCCTAACCTCTGGCCAAGAAATGAGCCAGCCCTATGGTCAACCAGGCGCCTCAGAGTTACTACAGAGAGAGTTACTTATAAATAGATAGTAAAAATATTGTCAGTGTGTGTTGCCAGTGATTACATATACGGTACTGAAACGTGGCCGCTTACAATGGGCCTCATAAGAAGGCTCAAAGTCACCCAAAGGGCAATGGAGAGGGCTATGCGAGGAGTCTCTCTGCGTGATCGGATTAAAAATGAGACCATCCGCAGCAGAACCAAAGTAACCGAAATAGCTCTCCGAATCACTAAACTGAAGTGGCAGTGGGCGGGGCACATTGCGCGTAGAACCGATGGCCGTTGGGGCGGGAAGGTTCTTGAGTGGCGGCCACGTACCGGAAGGCGTAGCGTGGGTAGGCCCCCCACATGGTGGACTGATGACCTGGTGAAGGTCGCAGGTGTCCGCTGGATGCGGGTGGCGCAGGACCGGTCATTGTGGCAATCTTTGTGGGAGGCCTATGTTCAGCAGTGGACGTCTTTCGGCTGATATGATGATGATGAGATAGTAAAACGGAAAATTTGCTGATATCGTAATAGCCTGAAACAGGCCGATGCCGTGTATCGATTATTTCAGGTTAAAAAACCCAGCGTGGTTCTATCGTACGAGTACCTATTAATAGAATGAGGGAAGTGATGAGTGATGAATGAATGTTAAATTGATAAGATACTTGAAGTGTTAGTCAACACATCACATTGTCATTAATTAATCAATACCTACTCGGTTTTGAACAATATTAACCAGGTTTGAACGGAAATATTATTATAATATAAAATTTCATATGTATTTTTGGTCAATCATGCTGAGCAATATTCACAGTGTTTATGAAGGTGCGTTCAAACTAAAAGAGCATTCGCTGTTCTAACCTCCCACTCTACGAAATTCGATCGGTACACAAAACGTGATTGGTTGATTTCGTAGAACGGGCGCTAGAACAGCGAATGCTCTTTTGGTTTAAACGCACCTTTACAATGAGATTCTTTTTTTGGTACCAAAAATGTGTATGACAAAGGGTTTAGCAGCCTTACCGAACATGAGGTGCCTTTCCCCACGGATGAGGTCAATATTTTAGGTGGTGTACTAGCAGGACCTAAGAATACTCCATGCTTAATATCAGCTCTAGATCTTCTTTTGTTTCAGAGTTATTCAAGATAATGTAAAATATACAGGGTGCCGTTGAAAGTGGCACATTTCGTAAACTGTTCAAGTTAGATCAACCAAACAAAATTGTGTTTGATAACAATAAAATAAACTACAAAATGCATATTTTTAACCTGCATCTTGTCCTTATTTTTCATAATAAAAAAAGGTTTCTTGTTTTTTTTTCCATATTTTTTTTTATTTCACGCGGAGGTACACCTACAAAAAAAATATGCATACATAGCCACTAATGTCCACTGTATACATAAATAAAAATATTTCCGTAAATCATCGTGCGTCATGCAAAAAAAAATTTTTTTCAGAAGTAGTCGTTACTGGCATACAAATAAAGTACCAGTGCAGTGTGAACATAAGTTATTGTGTAGGTATACAATCTCTCGACACTTACCGCACAAAATATCATTGACGTAAATTGACTTATTAGTGCATTTGCTATATAAATCAGCCTCTTGTCCAGTTTGTATGCATTTTTTCTTTCCACATATATTTTTTAACGTTTTTTCACAAGACTTACACTTAATTTTTTCCATTTTCCAACAGAAAATGCAACAAATCAAATGTCGAAAACAATACTATGTGTCAAATGTTTATCTCTCTTTTATAAAGCAAATGTACTACACCCCCTAACCAATCAAAGGGTCACTCATTAGTAAGGGCAAGTTTACAGTGACCAGTTGAATACTTGTTTTCGAACGCGACGGTCGTGTCTTGTCAGGAGTGTCCTTACTAAATTGAGCTTTAAAAATGAACACCTCACCTATTCGTAAAAATAAAAGTGGTTCCATAATTCACAGCGGGGACCGAAGAGTTATTTACTTATTTATAACGTTTTTAAATACTTTAAAAAATCTGATTTGCGTGTAACTGTGGACAGTATAGTGCTAAAGACAGCAACTGCATGTGGTGTACCCGAGAGAATCGTGTACGGTATTCTGTTGTACTATATTTCTATGTTATTATAAAATTTTTATCTTAAAATAAATGTTTTAATTTTAGCACCACGGTGGATACACCTTTACCCTGTAGTTGCACTGATGACTCACTGCACGTCAATGATATTTTGTGCGGTAAGTGTCGAGAGATTGTATACCTACACACTAACTTATGTTCACACTGCACTGGTACTTTATTTGTATGCCAGTAACGACTACTACTGAAAAAAAATTTTTTTTGGCATGACGCACGATGATTTACGGAAATATTTTTATTTATGTATACAGTGGACATTAGTGGCTATGTATGCATATTTTTTTTGTAGGTGTACCTCCGCGTGAAATAAAAAAAAATATGGAAAAAAAAACAAGAAACCTTTTTTTATTATGAAAAATAAGGACAAGATGCAGGTTAAAAATATGCATTTTGTAGTTTATTTTATTGTTATCAAACACAATTTTGTTTGGTTGATCTAACTTGAACAGTTTACGAAATATGCCACTTTCAACGGCACCCTGTATATTTTACATTATCTTGAATAACTCTGAAACAAAAGAAGATCTAGAGCTGATATTAAGCATGGAGTATTCTTAGGTCCTGCTAGTACACCACCTAAAATATTGACCTCATCCGTGGGGAAAGGCACCTCTTGTTCGGTAAGGCTGCTAAACCCTTTGAATAAGTATGGTATTGGTATACCATACTTATTCAAATTTGTCATACACATTTTTGGTACCAAAAACAAATACCAAACAACAAACCACCAACAACAAATGGAAATTCTATAAAAACTTCCTGAGACATTTTGGGAAATGTCGTAGATCTTGCATAGCATTAATGACTCTACCAATTTTTACCAATAATTCAAAGACGTGATCCAAATGTATACAAACTTTTCGGAAATTGCTCACAAGTAGGTATAGCAGATGGTGACTTTATTTAAAAATAATCACCAAATTAAAAAACCGATCTCAACCGATTCCTATCGGAATCCTACTTTCTGAATGCAAATTCTTGTACCTAAATGAATGAAAATTACCAAAAGCGCCATACATGTACTTATAACATTTGAAGAGATCCCTCGATTTCTCCAAGATCCCATCATCAGACCGCAACTTAGGGCCAACGGGACCATCTAGGTGTTATACACGTTAGATCACAAGAAAAAAATTAAATCGCTTAACGATTCTCGGAGATATCGGGTAACATACATACAACAAAAAAAAATTCAGTCGAATTGAGAACCTCTTCCTTTTTTGAAGTCGGTTAAAAATGCTCTATGGGGTTTATTCTGCGACCCCGAACACCACTACTGGCAACGAGATTGAATTTAATTTTTGGCCACCTTGTATACCTGTTAACATGTTAACAGATTCGACGCCGCTGACACACATACGTGATCAACAAAATCTGACTCCTATGCCAGTGACACACATACGTGCTTTAAGTAATCTTATTCTTATGCCACTAGCGTAAATCAAGTTCCTATGGGAGTGCCATAGAAATACGAACGTTTTTGACACAAGTGCTGTGTCCCAGAAGTACAACCTTTTCTGTCACACATGCGTGTCACTGGCATAGGAGTTATATCGGATAATTTCGATCGGCATATTATTAGCACTTGGCGAAACAGAACCAGAGGCGAACGTGTCAAAGAAGTGACCACTCATAGTGTGAGTTGTTTGGATTACCCATTACTCAAACACTCGAACCGAAGTGTCCATTGCTACTCGTGAGAAAGTAATTGAGATTATATTTACGGAAACGCGAATTTTCCCCAACTTGATGAATGATGCCGGAAAGTACGCAGGGGAAGGTATTTTGTAAGACTCAGTAATGGAGCAGGTGTTTATGCACCTGGGGGGCTACCATAGGGGCTCTTAAATGCGTTTCTGTTGGGGGGGGAGGGGGGTGGTTATTTCAAGGCTCAAAATGTCTATTATCCACAACCCTTATTAGTTATGTTTTTTTTTTCAACTCTTCAAAATAAGCACAATTTACAAGCCGATGAAATATCTCAAAATCAGTAGTATTTCGCTTTTTTCTTGTTTATAAACCACTTGTTCGATAATTTCTTATCGCTCTTATCTGCTTAACCGGTTTATAATTGATTCTTTGTATTATATTCACGAGGTGGGGTATAACAGACCCCAAATGTATGGAAACGTCATATAGACATTTTTCACCGCGTATGCAGTGTTAAAAAAGCATCAGGTGAATGACCCTCCGTCTATATACATTATGAAACTGTTGACAGGCTTACTTTTATTTTATTTAGGATCACCAACAGATAATACATCTTACATTCTCTTCATTCTATGCACAATTGACAATTGTACATCCGTGGTTGATGTTTAACCAATTACAGGTAAATTCACTAAAGCTGGGACGAATGGAATGAATGAAACGAATGACATCTATCATTGTGTGTTTTCTGACCTGCTATACCAACCTGTCTCTACTGTCATTTTAACATTCACACAGTTACTTTCTGTCACTTACTCGATCCATTCGTGCCAGCTTTGGTGAATTTACCTGTACATCATGTACATGTAACCACTTCGAACACTCGAACGAACACAGGCTTTCGAATAAAACAACTCAAATTATATAATGTATACATAGATACTTTTATTTGAAAAATACTTCGTGTAGCTAAACTAATCACATATGGCATTCTACATCCCAAAGACTGTATTTTTACAAAAAAATCACTTATTGCAAATAAATATAGCAGCTTAAATCACCGCACCTACCCGCGACACACGACTACGTATATACAACTTCAATTTAGAATTTATCATGTCTTTAATCAAGCCAAATATATACAATGGTAAATAATCAACTCCTAAGAAGCCGTTACTATACTGGATTGCTGGTAAATTATTAATTAATGATTAAAATCACTGTTCATCGCATTGTTTGATATTGTAGAATTCATAAATATATACACGGTTCTATACCTTAATCCCTGAATCTAAGGCATACATTTGTGTAAAAGCTACATATGTATGAATTCCGCTATACATTTCCTTTATTGTAATAAATAATTAAATACATTAGCAATAGTGGCACCTCATGGTTCTCAATCACTGAGTAGTGATTAATTTTAGACAATATTATTCCGATTTTAAACAAAAATATAATGTAATACCACAATGCCATAGGCATTTCTCCGAGGCAGTCTTATCACATGAATCCCGTGAGAGATGCAAGAATTTTTAAATATATTGGTAGACAACTACCAAGATATCCCCATTTTTTTTGAGATGTCCACGGAAATCGGGTAATAATGTTGCCACCGAAGTCACGGCGGTTGAAACGCTCGGAGAAATGTCCATAACTTTATCCTTGACTTAGCGAAATTTGATTAAACCCTCTGTCACTGACGTGACCTCTATCAAACACCCTGTGTATTGCAATGTTGTTATTATATTACGATGTTGATAACAAGACTAATTCCATGTCAAGTGATCATGCCAGTGGCAGAGGGTCACTACAGAAATAAAGCACAATTATAATTCTTTAAATTATAAATGTTAGATGTCATATACCAAAGAAAAACGACCAAGATCACCTAACGTCCCAGGTGGAGACATTTTTTATAGTATTAAGTAGTGTGACTACTGGGGAAAAATAAAAAGTACAAATCAAAATATTTAGTTAATAAATAATTTGATTTGTGTTTTCACAATATGTTCAATAATTCTTTACTTATTCCAGCAATCCAGAACAATAACCCGCACAAAACATTCGAATATAACTGTCAGTTACACATAATTAATTACAAGCTAGCTATTGCTCAATTGTGGTGTTTTCCCTCACAGTAACAGTGATGTACAAGACTACAATTATCTCTCACAATAAAAGGCAGTGGAACAAACCAGACGTGCCGACGATGTGACGCCAACATACATAAGATCGTCATTTGAAAACCAAAGCTAATAGTAATAATGGTTTATTAGCCCTTAATTTAACAACGTTCTAAGTACTTGACCCACTTTTGTATTTTGTTTTTCGAACCTGATTTATTAAGAGTGCCAAGGAGGCCAGAACACACGATTATCGCCATTTCTGACGAATTAAGGGTTAACAAATGTGTCAGTGCATATAGAAAGGACACGACAATTGTGTCTTTCTGCCCGTCATGACATAAATGCAACAACTGTTCCCGCCCTTCGTCCGAATCGAAGCGAAACAAAGGACACATTTCTCGCGTTATGACAATACATGAGCTTTTAGTAAAACTAATGCAATTGATGCTGAGCTGCCGTATAGGTAAGTAAATAAATAAATATCTTAGGACATCGTACACAAATCGACCTAGTCCCACGGTAAGCTAAATTAAGGCTTGTAATGTGGGTACTAAGCGACGATATACAGGGTGGTCCAAACCTTGAAGTCAAAAAATTTTTTTTAGGTTCCCTACGTCATGGGCTATCAGAATATACCCCATGTATGTTAGCCGATTTTTTGTAGTTTTCGAGTTATGAATTTTTGAAATTTTTTTTTTGAGAAATGCTGGGATGAAGAAATTTATTAATTAAAAAAAACACTATAGGAATTTTTAACTAGTTTCTTTTTGTAAAAGTATTACTACAAATAAAGCATTTACTGACAAAAAAATTAGCGTCCTTACTTTGATACAAGTGGGATAAAAAAATACCAAATTCAAAATTTTACGCTAAAAACGCATCAAAATAGCATTAATGTATTGTATATGTGTTCAAAAATTCATAACTCGAAAACTAGAAAAAATCGGCTAACATACATGGGGTATATTCTGATAGCTCATGACGTGAGGAATCTAAAAAAAATTTGTTGTTGTCAAGGTTTGGACCACCCTGTATAATATAATAGATAGATACATATAAAAACTTAAATACATAGACAGGCCATGACCAAGGAACAAATATTTGTGATAAATAAATACACAAATAATGCCCTCGCCGTGACTCGAACCCGAGTTAAGTTCTTTGCTCGCGACACCTCTGAATTGTTCCACAGTCAAGTTACAAATTAACGTATTGCATTGTACTTAGAATGTGCTACTGTATTACTTAAACACTCTATGAACCTTTGACGTTGCTGTTTAAAGACCATGTCACAATACACCGTTAGGTGGGTCAATCACTTTTTTTTATTCTACATCACCCAGGGGACTACAGTAGGATAGTCTGCTAGAAAGTCTCCTGCAAGCTCTACTATAATTATTAGTGAGAGCCACCTTGGATGGAAAGACTCCATAAATATCAAAAAATTCAAACTTTTGTCAATTTATACTAAAAATTATATTGCACGCGGGTTACTCACGTTTTTAAAACGCGTCGCGCAGCCATGGCGATTGGCTCTTGAAGAAGCTCCTCATCTACGAAGAGATTTTTCGACTAAAAACGTGAGTAACCCGCGTGAAATATAATTTTTAGTATGAATGAGTCTCAGAGCGGCCGTACACCTGTAAGTTCTTACGTAAGTTGTAGGGACGGAGCTATACTAAGGAACGAGAGGTGCATATCACTATCTCATTCCTTAGTATAGCTCCGTCCCTACGACTTACGTAAGAACTCACAAGCGGCCGCTCTCACGAGGGTTTTGTATTTTGTAAATTTTAATGCTATTCAGTTAAATAAAACTATTTTAATGTTAATTTAAGGGGAGAACGTAACCATGGAGTGACATAAAAAAGTGATTGAATCAGATATCGTCGCTATACATATCTATACATACTCAACTTAGTATCTACAGCAATCAATACAGAGTGAGATTTTTTTCACTCTTAATACGGGTATTTCTTCCGTTAAGTGAGAGTTGTAGATACAAAGTTTAGTAAGAACAGCCAGTAGCAGATATTGCTACAGGTAGGGTGTTCACTATGACCTTAACACACTCTTATAGTCTTAGCAATAAGGTCGTGCCTTTTGAACATCCTGCCCCCATAGCAATATCTGCTGCTGACTGTACAGCGGCGATATTTCACCTATTCGGATAGGACAGTAGAAGTCAACGTTATAACTACTGGTCGCGTTTTATAATGTTACATTTTACAATTTCGCTGTTTGCCTCATACTTACGCATATTTGCTTGAAAGAGAGGCAAACAGCAAAATTGTAAGTTGTAACTTTATAAAACGCGCCCCTGGTATTCCCAATTAGTTGAAACAAAATGGGATATTCCTATCTTGAAAATTAGGTAAGAAAAAAAAATGGAATGAAAAGTTACTGAAATGATTCAGAAATTAAGGATATATCTTCACTTCAGTAGTCATATCGTTATAAGTTGTGTATTGAAAAAACCATACTTGCAAGTTATTACGTAGGTTCGATCAGTTAATATTAATATTGCAAAGGTTTAAGAACACAACCTTAAATCAGAATCTTATTTATGTTTTATAACGATTAAGGCTCGACCCAGCACCCTTATATATATTTTTTTTTTATAGTAGTCGCTTTTTCGCTACGCCACGGTGTTCAAAAATATCTGAACATGCACTAACGCCATGACAATAGTGACGCGCTCAGATGTTTATGAGCACCCTGGCCGCATTGATATACCTGTATGCTCAGCAAATTGCCAATCGCTATCGCTTAGTCGTCAATCCTAAACGAAAGGCAGCTAACTGTCTTTGTCGCACTAATATGAAAGAGTGACAGAGAGGGAAAACTACGATACGCTATTAAGCGTTAGCGATTGGCAACTTGGCTAAGCATCCTGATAGCGACTGCAAAAGAGCAAATCGACACTATCTCGAACGCGAGACAACTGTCACTGTCTAATTTTATTCATCAAACAGTGACAGATGTATATCGCCCGCGAAATACTGTCGCGAGGCTCTTTGAAAAGTGTGCTGGGTTTACTTTCCAAATTCCGTACTTCAATTGTTTTATTATGGCTCAATTTTATAAAAACCCTCTTACTCTTATGTCGTTATAAAACGAATGCCCAATCTATATTAAATCCTAATTGTAAAACGTAAAAGAATAGCACTTTTGAGTAAATAAATTCGCCTCAGTAACTGGCAAGGACATAATATAACGCACATCATGTATGCTATCGATATCGCTTATAAACATATATCTATATATTGGTGATCATCTTCGATAAATGACTCGGCGCTTACGTCATTATTCGCCGTTGTATTTTAATGACTGTAACTTCGCAAGCACCAGCGGGCTTAGCACAATTGTAAGGCGACAGTGTATCGCGGGTGAGATAGACACCTGTCACTGTCTAACTGTATTCATTAAACCGTGATGGGTGTATATAAATCTCTTAGGTCGCATGGTACATTTGGCTAGTCCGATCAAACGGAATACATTTTTTTTCCGTGTTGGCTCGATTGATCGGAATATAAGGACTTCTCAAATCCTGTCAGTCCTACTATCGGAATAATGGGATTTCAAAAGTTCGTCTAGATAGATTGATCGTCTAACAGGAAAAAAATCGCATTCCGATTGATCGGACTATGCGACCTAAGGGATATTAATAAATATAAAAGGTCAATCCTACACAATTCGTCCCACGGTAAGCTCGCGTTTTGGGTACAAAGCGTCGATAAAATTGTATAATAGATATTTAAACACATAGAATAAAACCATGACCAAAAAACAAATATTAATTGTGACCCCGCGAGATACTATCGCTTTACTATTGCGTTAAGGTGCTGAGTCCCGTTATCGCGTTAAATCTAGTTGTATACATAAATCAACATAACGATTTTATAAAACAATAATCAGAATGTCAGCGAAAAGCATTGCCTTACAAATCTTACAATAATCCATATAATGTTGACTATATTTCGACCAAAGGCACCATCGGGTAGAGTCAAGGTGCGTTCAACAACATGGTCGATTTAAGGTAAAACAAACACATCTGAATATATCGCATACTCCTACTTATGATCTTATTAATGAACTTAAAACTAATTCTCTACTACTAATATGTACAGGATTTATGATAAATGATATTATTCATAGAGCCACACTATCACACGTGGTATAAGGAATTAATTTTGACACAAATATCAAGTTTTAGGTAATAACTTAATTTATTAAAAACAAGTATAGGCCAATGATCAAATGACTGATGTTAAAGATTTATACAATGCTCCTGAAAACTTGTAATGCCAAAAAAATCGTATGAAGACGAAATGGAATTCAAAATCAAAACTAAAATCAAGTAAGCTTATTTTAATATTTTCTTCGGTTACCGCGAGGATTACACATGAAATAAAACTATGAAAACGGATAAACTCGCGTATATTAACTAATTTTAACTGCGGGGTTCACCCGCAGACTACGAACCCTGTAAAGTGTTCGAAACGTCGGAATGAAGTTAAAATTAGTTAATATACGCGAGTTTATCCTTTTTCATAGTTTTATTTCTTAAGCCTATTTTATTAATAAGCATTTTAAAATCGTCTGACACAATAGCAAGGATATTAAAAAAAGCTATCGCGAGACATAATATCACTAAAATGTAAATAAACGGTTAAACTCACGTATGTAGTCACTACGTCGGACACGTTTCGGAGAGCCTAGGTGTCCATTATCAACCACTGAGCCCACACAAATGAGTGTTACCGTTTATTTTAGTGGGTAGTATCTGTTATTATATTGGACTCCTCCGTCTATTTTAAAGAATTTGACAGCGATAAAATATCAATTGTGTCTCTGTATATAATTATTATTTGTATTTTAAAACGGTTTGAAACGGAAGTGGTTGAAATATAAACTTACTCGATATCGATAAAAAAATGTCTCTCACCCTAGTTTCATTGTGACAGTCTTTTGTTTTGCTATGGATTTTCCGGGCTCTGATAATTACTTGAACAATTTCCTAACATCAGTCAATTAGTCAGTACATAGTAAATGCATATTTTCCGGATGAAATTAACGCATTTATCGTAAAAAGCTACCTATCGCAGTCACTACGTTTTCCTAGTACAGTCAGTAACATAGCTTTATTGCGAATTGTGTATCCAGCTCTCCGGCTGTGGAAACGTGATGTGTTGACTGTATTGATGCAGAAGATAATTTTAATTGTTTAAATAAGGATTTGACAGCTAAAGCTAGAATATCATGCTATATCTTAATAAGTTAAGTTGCCAACAACTGATGAGGTTTGGTTGCGTACTTGCAAGGATTGAATACTAGAATATAATTAAATATTTGATTCTAGAAAGTAACTATACGGTAAATTATTTCTTAATAAAAAATGCATAGAATATTTGAACAGATTAACAAAAGAAATTAATTTCAAGAGTATAGACTCAATGAGATTCATTATACCGTCAAAATATTTTTTCGTGATATGAATACCTAAGTAAATATATTTCTTGAATTTCACAAACATTGGTGACGTTTAGTATCCAAGTTTGACTTAACTTTACATTTCTATTATTATGATACTATCTTTCGCTTGATTTTTTTCTATAAAAAGCTTATTAGGCACTGGTCTCACCGCGAGCTACTAAAAGCTATGAACTATGGGCTATATACACGAACAAAAGATACACACTCCCGTTTAAAAAAAAGAGACACGCCGATACTCGCCTGGCGGTGACAGCTGATAGCTGGGCGAGTATCGCCGTGATTCTTTTATTTACACGGGAGTGCGTATCTTTTGTTCGTGTTAATAGCCGATAGTTCATAGCTTAGTAGCTCGCGGTGAGACCAGTGCCTTATGTCTGATTTCAAAAGGAACTTTAACAGTCATTTAAGTAAGTCACGTATAGTACACATATATCATGATTTAGATACTGGCAATATTCAGAGTCATATGTTTATCATAAATAATCAAATATTGCCAATAAATTGTGTGGCTGCCACAAAACACAGAATTTATCAATAATTTTGAGCGTTATTAAATGTTACGTATTTAATAATTCTTGCTGCAAGTCATAAAACTTTGACAACTTATCAACACATCTCTTTGAACGGAAAGAGATGCCAAATGTTACCAAATTTATTAGGGTAAGTGAAATGGCAGGTAAGATAATACAAAAAATTTCAGGAGACCATTTCAGGAGTTATCAATAAAAACTGCCATTACTAGGAAGATTTAGGCAATTATCAGTTGGATACGTCTTAATGTCTTCAATATTAGTCAAAGGTTATTGTCGACTATGTAACTGTCATCAAATTACATTGAAAATTATCGTAATTTTCAATAAAATCACTGGCAACACTACGCTCCTTTATAATATGAACGTTAAAATCCTTCGACACCGAACCACGCGTATGTACAAAGCTGTCAAACGCTCTTTTACTTTCAAAACTGTACAAAAATAAAGATAGGACACACAATAATGTATTTCTCTTCGTATATACACGAACTAATCAATACGATTGGTGTTACCAATTTAGTGATAATTCTAATATTTTTCATTTTAAAAACTATAGTATAAAATTTGACTCCACACAAACATATATTCTGCTATGTAAATAAATGGAAAATTATGTTGATATTTTAAAAAGTCTTTATCATGTAAAAGGGCCCTCAAAGATGCTCCGAAATAGTTAATTACTTTAAGGATCCTTATGCATAGCAATGACTAGGCTTGGGACTTTTGGATGCTCGCTATGGTTCTGGCATCCGTGGAGTCGCCATTATGTTAAAATAAATTTTCGAAGTCAAAGTCAAAGCCTGGAATTAAATCATATTAGATGTCATGATCTAAACGTATTAATACATACAACAATACATATACTATTAATTTTATCACAAATATATTACACACACGTGTCAAAGTTCACAGTTGACGCGATATATAGAGTAGTATATACGTACCTATGATTTACTTTACTATGCATCCTCTTTGATACTTGTGTTTTGTTTGACAGACTACTGACATTCTATTTCAAATAAAAATAAACACTTGAGTAATAAGTTGTCAGTTCAGATATAAGATCGTTAACGCAATTCGTAATAACATTTTAAAATGCATAATTTTACGACTTGCGAGATTAAATCCTGGTTAGAGCCATACCACGAATTAAAATATGACGAAGAAGTCTTGTACATTTTGCTCTTTATGCGACGTTCATTTTTAAGTCGGTGTGTGTGAGAAAAGTGTTTATTGTTAAACGTATTAAAAGTGTATTCCATCAAAATAACTGTGGTGAATATAGCTCGTTGTTACAATGGATGGTGCCTTAAAATGAACTAGCGATAAGTGAAGACAACATAGAACTTTAATATCAGTGGACGTAGAGAGGTCTTTTTCAACTCACAAAAGAGTATTTGATAAGTCCAGAACCCATTTAACCCCGAAAAATATAAAAAAAATAATCCATTCC
>JALPQI010012080.1:0-36352 GCA_025490895.1 Thaumatotibia leucotreta
GAATATAAAATGTTAAAAAAACACTTAGTGAACGACAACTCGATAAGCGAATTTTACAACTCGATAAGCGAATTTTAAATGATTGAATATAATTATTAATTTATATGTAATGATTGTATTAAGGTAATTGTATTATAATCGTATAATATGATGCTTGACACTGATAGTATACCAGCCACTTTTTGTATTTTTTTAAGACAGAATTTTCTGTTCTACACAATGGCGAGGAGGCTAGAACGCACGACTTTTTTTTAATTTGCCAATATAAGGGTGAAGATCCTGTTTGTAAAACAGCATGTATGCAATGGATCATTTTGAATTTGAATATAAAATACCATCTAAAAACATTCGATTACTTGAACGAAATCCCCAAACGCTCACCTTTAAAATGTTTCTCCCAACTCGAGAGAATTCGAAATCTCCATTAGTCAAAGCAAACAACCAGGAAGGGTATTAATGTATTCCGTGCGACCAAGACGCCTGCAATAACAATTGCGTTCTTCAGATGATACGAGAAATGAATTCATACAAAATACGAAGATTAAGTTGCGGATGAAAAGTGAGGAGGTAAAAAAAGCGAGGCAAACTGAGAAATATCACCGATAAATAAGTGTCATCATCATATCAGCAGGCAGTAAGAATACATATTTGTAACCAATCGCTGCTCAACCCAACTGAACTCTCCTTTCTGGCTCCATAAATTAAACCAAACAAATGGTAACCAAGCAAACTAAAATGTATTGCAATTTAACATTGCAATTCTAATTGAAACCTAACTTTTAGTTGTACCGTAACGAATAGCCAATCGAAACAGTTCGATAAACTACCTAGCGTAACTCAACTCTTTCCTGTTTTAGGATTCTGTGGCAAAAACTGAGGGACTGTTTCATCCTCGAATAAAATATATCTGCCACAAAAACGCTGTCGTCAGCCATGTGATTACGGCAGTAAGAATACATTTGTTACCACCTCAACTCTGCCCGCGGGTGTTCAAAGAGTCGACTAAGGGATTGAAGTGTCACTGATCATTGTTTGATTCATTACTGCGATCGCCAATCCGCTTTCTAAGCGTGGTGCCTATGGGCATTTACCTCCTAATAATGCATACTTAACATGAGAGGCCTACGTCCAGCAGTAGACTGAGATAGGTAGGTATGTACACAAAAAAAATCAACACACCTAACGTAATGTCTAGTTTTAAAACCCATTTTTACAGATTTTGTTTTTGAAATACATTTCACGATGGAATTATTGTAAAATAATGTGGCCTACGCCCAGCAGTGCACTATTATAGGCTGATAATATGATGTAATGTAATGAATGTGAAAGTATAATTCAATACATTTATACCCCATAGTATTTACTATAATAGTAAAACGTATTTCTCCAATATTCATATTGTCACTGTCTTTTCATGCCACTTGCCTTCCACTCGCATGAACATTACAATACTCATATCTACTTCTAATAAAGCCATCAGATATATCGTCGCGGCCATGGTACTCAGAAATATCTTAACAAGCCTCTGTTATCAAGACGTTAGAGTCCACGTTCCTATATTTCGTAACACCATGTCCATTTCGATGTATTTGAAAGCTGTACGTATTCATGTTCACCTCTCAAATATTTGGCATTATTGACATCAATTTCAGGACCACTGACCCTTTTGAGGGTATCATATTCGTACATTCAGAGTTCCGACGTTCGCGTTTGACGTGTTGCCTCCTTGTTACAATTACGTACGAATTTATAAGTGGGAGAGAGAGGAAACAGGTCGATTGTGGTCCGTGGTAGACCCTCAGACCTTTGGCTGCAGTGAAATTGGAAACCCGTGTAGGTTGTCAATTTACGGGAATGTCTTTGCGCGCGACCGAGCGGAAAAGTGATCCTTATTGTGCCTGTGTTCCGCATAACGGTTTTTTAGAACGTGCAGCGTGTATTTTGATACTATCTCTCTTTTATCGAAACGTGACTTTTGGTGATAATTATACAGGCAGCGGAAATTTGGAATCGTAGAATGGGGTGACTTTAGGAAAAAATGCGGTTACTTTGATAGATGTAAAATAAATAAAATGAATGAATAAATATAAATATATTGGGACATCTTAAACAAATCGACCTAGCCCCACGGTAAGCTCAATTAAGGCTTGTGATGTGGGTACCAAGCGACGATATATATAACAGATAGATACGTAAATACATAGGACGGCCATGACAAAGGAACAAATATTTGTGATAAATAAATACACAAATAATGCCCTCGCCGGGATTCGAACCCGGAACCTCCGGCTTCGTAGGCAGGGTCACTACCAACTAGGCTTCGGAGACTGACAAATGGCCATAAAAGCGTTAATTGAATTTAATTTATTGGTCTTTTTAGGTTATAAAGTCCTTTTTTCAAAAATCCGATTAGACTCAACTGAAATATGGCGTAGAAAATATACAGTACCTATGAGTTAAAAACTAGGATTTCAAAGTCGCCCTGCATTTTAAAGTCACCCCGTTCTACGGTAGCGTAACTAGGCGTAAACAAGCGTGTGACATATCGACAGCATACAGAGTGATTTAATCTAGATGATAGAAAATCATTAATCACTAACAACTTATTTCTTAGTTCACGGATATTTTATTGACACTTGAGACGGCCACGGTAGACGGTCCTTATAAAAACATTATCACATAACTATCGTTGTCATTTTCATCAAGTCTGTACAGTTTGTATGTATAAATAAATTAAATGTAACTAGAGTCTGGGTAATGAAATATTGCCCCAACTTTTGGCGGGAAATTCAAAAAATCTGGGACTGTCACACATCCAGCCCTAGATTTTTTGAATTTCCCGCCAAAAGTTGGGGCAACATTTCATTAGCAGGACTCTAACCTTTTCTAGATCCATTATCTAACCAAAATCCGCAACTAGTTTATTTTAAAATGCATTGTTTCTTGTTAATTTAGTTCAGTGCTTTGTCAGCATGCCAAGAAAATAATTTGACATGTAGGTTACTGCAAATGACAGTCTTCTTTATTTAAGGAAAGTGCAAAATACGTATACAAAGAAAAAGTTTATTCACTGCATTAATTATGATTATCATGAAAAACAAATCCCGCAACGATGGTTAAAATTTGATTTGCATGAATATGCCTTTTCAATATATTGTTCCATAATTCATAATTCATTTATTAATTGCTTTTGTGGGTATACAATACGTAGGACTTAAGGCTAAAAATAATAGTACGTATTCCACAAACCCTGTAAGGGCACTAAATTTTTACAGGCTTATCATCATCATCACCAGCCTATGATAGTCCACTGCTGGACGTAGGCCTCTCCTATGACGCATTAGGAGGTAAATGCCCATAATCGCCACGCTGGGCAAGCGGATTGGCGATCGCAGTAATGTGTCCACTATGATGACGCTGCTGCCCATCAACAATCTTTTATTAAATATTGGTAAGTGACAGTTCAATCCCTTAGTCGACTCTTACGACACCCACAGGAGGAGTTGGGGTGGTGACAAATGTATTCTTACTGCCGTCACCACACGGCTATGACTACATTAAATAATAATATACTTACTGTAAATAAATAACAATTTCGTCTCTTTTCCAAATACAATGGTATTTATTCAAAATGGCTACAAGGACAAGATTTATTTTAAATAAAATGGGTCTCCACTTGATTCAACGTCTCTAAATGAGACGTTTATCTCCATTATAGTTAATATAATACGCATTGTCTCCAGTCCTTATCTTACACTGGTGTTTATTAGAAAAAAACACAAGAGAAGCAGCAGCTATTAACTAATAAGGGGGTGTCAGCTATAGGTAGAAAACGTAAGTCACCTGTTGTACGAGTATGTAGTAGTGATCTAAGAATGTTTAAAATTCGAACACAAAAAAAACAAATGACTATAAACAAAACAAATGACAACCACACACAACAGGATCTTTTCTTAAGTTTTTCACCTATCCTCGTCCTGCCCAATGTGATTTATAAAGGACATATTCGATTGTTTAGAACAAAAGAAAAGCGATTATATTTTCGAACATATTAGGTTTACATTTCAAAAGCTCTAATTTAGTATACGGGCAGAATGAGGCTATACCTACCAGGGATCGGATAACGGTTTTTTCTCCATACAAAAGAACGGTTCGAATTCCGTTCTTTTTCGTGCTTCGGTACATATTTTTTTTGTTAATGGAGTAATTCAAAAATACGATGGTAATAATTACATAAAATATTGACAACTACATAAAAAGTGTAAAACATTTTAAAATATTTAGCTATTTCGAGGTTTTTCTAAAAAACCGGTTCCGATCCCTGATACCTACCATCTACTACTGCGACTATTACTTAGTTGTTTACCCAAACACATATCGTATGTGTTTGGGTAAACAACTATATAAGCGAATTAGAAATAGGGTTGATCGCTACGTATTTCTAAGTCGCTTTAGCCAGCAGTTACCCAAATAACAATTTTATCGTAATTATACCATTTTCATCATCAGCCTATGATAGTCCACTGCTGGACGTAGGCCTCTCCCATTAACTATGCATATAGACGCATTAGGAGGTAAATGCCCATAATCACCACGCTGGGCAAGCGGATTGGCGATCGCAGTAATGGACACATGTGGACACACTATGATTACACCATTACCATTTTGATGATACCATTTTAATTCAAACTAATAATATAAACATCATTCTTGAATCAATAGTGCAAACTCGAAATTTTGCTGCAGTAATGGTTTTAATATTCGTACCTTTTCTCTTCATTTCGCAATAAGCTTAAACCCTCTCTTACCCACATTTAATATGTAAATCCTTGCACTCCGATACAAGTTTAATTTGAAAAGGTTGTAATCCAGCCATAAATACTACGTTTATCATCGCCGTGAACCTTGAGGCGTATTCTGATTACATAAGCGTTGATTTGATTTGTTATAACTTGCATGGGAGAATTAATGTCATCGACATTAAAGGCCCATTAAATTTATTCTTTGGTTCACCCTTTCTATCAGTCTGAATTCGACACTATCAGTATGGTAGTGAGGCACTGCAGCTTTTTGGCTTATTAGTATGACTAAAAACGGGATATTTATCATATAAATTGAAATTATTCTTCACGAAGTGAAGACAGACGTATGATCTTCGTTCGATACTCCGTGAATATGGCCTTTGGCTACTAATAGTGTTAATGGCCATGTTAGCTTAAAAAAGATTTTTGGCTGTGGCTTTTCAGTCAATTATCTTTTTTTTTCATTCGTTTATTTTGTGATGCGGGCAAATTACCTTAAAACCTAAAGGCTAAAAGTATATTTCTCAAGTTCATTTTGTACCTTTTTTATGTTTGTTGGATTAACTAACTAGCACGCGGTTGCCAAGCCTATTTAAATGAAATCCGTGCATATTTTATGCAAAAAAAAATCGATATTTACACATTATTGGATATAAATTAAAAACGTTTAATGTTTGAATTTAGTTTTTTGGTGTCTCTAAGACATAGTGATGGAACGCATGTAAAAAACGTTATCTTTTTGTGTCCAATTTGTTTTCTTAAATGATGGCGAGAAAAGGTTTCGCATTTTAAGCTTACAAACATGTACTAATAATGAGCATGGTTGTTAAAACAAATCGACATGGTTAGACTTTGAATCGGTCTCCTTAGCTGAGTCGTATATTACGGCTTTTAGTTCTGAAGGTGCGAACGTTAGGATTTAACGCCAGGTGTAAAACGCGAGTAAGTATGTTAATTACGTTTTTTATGTTTTTATTAAAACGCTGTAAAACGCTATGCGGTATCCTGCCTTTTCGCAAAATTTCATTTTGCCGAATATCACTTGCCAGTCTTTTAGCAGATGATACTATTTGACGTCAAAACAATTTATATTTACTTTTCATGCAACCAATAACGCAAAAAACCTTTGTGCTCTGTAAAAACTTGTAATATCTAATAACTATGAAGTTAATCATTCAAAGATATCTCCAATTAAGTCAATAATTTCCAAATTAATAAATAAACAATTAATATATTGGGACATCGTACACAAATCGACCTTGTCCCACGGTAAGCTCAATTAAGGCTTGCGATGTGGGTACCAAGCGACGATATATACGTGTATAATACATAATTATATAGATATCTATGTAATGTATATATACTTTTCATCACACTTGCTGTCTAAGCGCGCCATTGCTTGCGCGCGTAGCGGGAGTAATAGAAAAGTGAAATTCCCTAGGGAGTAATAGAAATGTCAGTACGTCATTCAATAATTATTATGTCTTAAAATTATTTTTTTGCTTGGCAAGTGTGATGAAAAACATTGTATGCATCACGGTCGGTAAGCGGAATACTAACTCGAGTTATAAAAGCCCTCCGCCTAGCGGCGTCGGGCTTCTAACACTCTCGTTAGTAATTCCGTACTTACCTCCCTTGATGCACAATGTACTATAAACACATAGACAGCCACGACCCAGGAACAAATATAAGCGATAAATCAGTACACAAATAATGCCCTCGCCGGGATTCGAACTCGGAACCTCCAGCGTGGTAGCTAGGCAGGGTTACTACCAACTAGACTACTGAAGCTAACACGTAACTTTTAATGTAACTTGAACGCAATAAAAGAACCAGGAAAGAAGAATTTAAGGAAGTTCCTGCAGATTAATTTAATGGAGCCGTTCGCTTTACAAGCTGGTGCTGCAAATTTCTTAACTAAGTAGATTTTGAAATAAAACTATAATAGTAGTTTATGCAACTGTACGTAATGAGAGGCTTTACAACTCGAGTGTGGGTTTATGAAACTAACCGAAGGTGAGTTTCATAATAGTATCACACGAGTGTTGTAATGCCTGATTACGAATAGTTGCATACACTACTTTATCTACACACATATCATAAGTTCTCTAAGATGCGTTCAGAAACAAAGCCTTCTCATACTTGGCTCTCGACTTTTGCGGCAACAGGTTGTTAGTTGCGGTCATAGCTGCATTGTGTATGTCCGGCGGATTGCTCACATCGTTATCCGAGTCACTGCCACTCATTGTCAAGTAATTATCAGTATTATCACAAAGTATTAACAATAAAAAATAATTTTTCACTTGTAGGTAGTAGTAAGCCAACAAACAAAAGACAGCTCGGAATGACAGCGAATTGAATCTGTATTTTTTTTTAATCATAGACAATCGAGTGATGGCCGTATTCTTGTGTCACTCGATATAAAAATCGTATATAATGTTAACTTTATGTATGTGCCAAGTTCTGATGGCGGATAATGCTGGTCATTGTCTATTGTTCCTGAACGCATATTAGAGCACTTAACGATATTTGTGTAGATGAAAACGGATAAACTCACGTATATAAATTAACAAGAAAAACATCGTGCATAAACCTGCATACACCTGCGAAGAAATTCAAGGGTGTATATGAAGTCCCCAACAAGTACTGGACCCGCGTTGGGACTACGCATAATAGGCACGTTTGATTTCGAGTTGCGGAAAAAAAAATTACCAGAATACAGAATAACTTTAACTTCATCCCGACGTTTCGAACACTTTACAGGGTTCGTGTAGCGGGCGGCTCGTTTTCATAGCTTTATTTCATGTGTAAACCTCGCGCTAACCGAAGAAAATATTAAGTAGATTTTGTTGTAAATATTTAATGTTTTGTGGGACATAACTATAAATATAATTAAACGATTAAACTCACGTATATTTCGGCTGCTCAAAATGAAAAACAAGTATGAGGGTTTTAGTGAATTTTATAGGAGAGCCAAAAAACGTATTTTAACTTTAAAAGACATTTTCTCAAAAAGTTCTAGTGATATCAATATGATTTTTTTTTAAATTTATTAGTAATATCATTTTATGTATTACTTGTTTTTTATAACACTGTAACTGAAGTCGTCTAGGATAGGCAGCTGAAAATCGTTTTTAACTTGGTAATAATCACAAAATGTAAAAAAAGTCTATATTAAAAACAAGTAAGTCCTTGTTTTTAACGTAGACGAGTAGTGCAAAAATTTATAATAGGTACACAAGTTTATTTTAATAGTTACATATACCTACATCAAGATACCTAATTAATTTTAAATGAATAAATAATATTTTATGCTAGTTTTATTTTACTATTTAATATTGTAAAAGCGGTAAAAGAAATATCTACGATCATTTTAACTGCTTGGCTGTCATGGTTCACGAGATACAGCCTAGTGACATATGAAGAGACAGTTTAGGCTTAGTAATGGCGTTTCGTTTTTACTCTTCCGGCACGGAATACCAAAGATACGTCATAAAGATACGTGAAAGAAATCGTTATGTCGGGTATATTTGGATCATGGCTAGATCTAAATGCCAGTTAAATTAAACAGTAAGAAGTCTATTCATTAATGCAATAAAAGTAATAGTTCTGTTCGGTTATGATAAAAAATAAAACACAATACCTAGCAGTTACGTCAAATGTGTATGGTAAATACTTACAATTGGCTTTGTAAACTCATGGCAACCAACTTTTTTCCACGTGTTAAGTTCGTCCGATCTATTGATAGTATTTAATTAACGCCACACATCACTATTCCAATAAGATTAGGCAATAAGTAAGGTACCTAAGTACAATAAATATGTTCTGGACTTGCAACGTATAGATGTGTAACTGAGATGTAGAATGACAACGAGATAATGTTGCATTTGATCGTTTTAATATGTAGGGTTTTAATATGTTAAAACATGAAATAGACAAGTATATGTCTACATTAAAAACGACTAAGTCGCCTATCCAAAGAAGTCATATTCAAATAACTGGCGAGTTATCTATTCCTCATTAACGGTCACACAACAATAAAACCCAGTATCTCGCATATAACCAAGTGAAAAACAAGTAAGAAGGAATCCATTTACTTGATTTTCACTTAGTTTTAGTCCAGATGCTTTATTTTAATGGTGTTTATTTGATCGAATTGAGATAATTGAAATTTATTTTTTCAAATAACTGAAAAACTAAGAAGAAAAAAAATGAAATTAAAATGCAGAAATATGTATTTTAAGACAAGGAATCGTATGGGCTAAAATACAGAAAATGGCCAAAAATGGACTTACTTGTTTTTAATTTTGAGCAGCCGATTAAGTCACGTGATATGTTTAAGAGAGGCTAGGTCTCCATTAACAAGCACTGAGCCCACGGTCTAAGTACGCGCTGCGCTCGCAAGTCGCGAGGCGTGAACCCGGGTTCAGGGCTCTATTTCTGTCGAATTAAGTTTAGCTATGTGGTGACGGCAATAAGAATACATTTGTCACCACCCCAACTCCTCCTGCGGGTGTCGTAAGAGTCGACTAAGGGATTGAAGTGTCACTGACCGTTATTTGATAAAAGATTGATGATGGACAGCAGCTTCATCATAGTGAACACATTACTGCGATCGCCAATCCGCTTGCCCAGCGTTGTGATTATGGACATTTACCTCCTAATGCGTTGATACTCATATTTAATAGGAGAGGCTTACGTCCAGTGGACTATCATACGCTGATGATAATGATGAAGTTTAAAACCATCGCACTACGTCTCATAGATAATAATAAAGAAGCTTTAAAAAAGTCTGACACAATAAACTCTAAAACCAACTTTGAGAGTTGTTTGTTAAACTTTTTTTCTTTCATGTGTTCTAACAAACGGAAACAACAGCTGCATTCAAGTATTAAAGTTTAACTTCCTCTTAAGTATATTTATATTTATTAAGTCAAATCAACAGTTTCCTTAATAAATAAAAGTTCAAAACTTGTCCTCACGTCCATCGCATTTTTTTTATGTGACGAAGGTACACTAACTGAGCTCTCAGCCGATGGAAAGTAGGAACTGAGGTCCATGGACATAGTGACTAAGACATCGCCTATGCGCTGCCTACCCCGAGGACTTAGATGGATTGCCTCCATCTACTTATGCCAGTAATTACACCGGCTATCTTACCCCCAAACCGAAACACAGCAGTGCAAACACTGTTATTTAGCGGCAAGTTAACGGGTAAGACGGTGGTAGCTATCCGGACGGACCCTGCACGAGGTCCTACCACTAGCAAACTTTTTCAAACTAAGCAGCCATAACCCAAAAACTGTCGTTTTCCCGCCATAACCGAGAGCCATATTTCAAATTTATCACATACGGCGTTCTCTCTTGTGTCCCAAAAGGGACGAAAAGGTGTTTTACGTTTATGATTCTGGATTTCGCCTCGTTTAATACTTACCTACAGTTTTGGTCAGAAGTGTTAAACACCCTTCATTTTCCTTTGTGACTTATAAATAAAATCATATTTACTAACTATGTATGTTCCTATAATATATATTAGGGTGGGTAATCCTTAAGAAAAATATTTTTAACAGTTACAAATCGGCGCCATTTGATGTTTGATCTCTCTCTCGACTCTTATTTTTATTATATTTTTTAATTTAAATTTTGCTTCCTCCGGATTTGAGTAGGAATTTTCCTAAAATGTATGGGGTTTTAAAATTTTTCATTAATTTCGACCTTTTTTCGTCTTTTTTGGCTCCGTAACTTTAGAAAAACTATTTCCAGGTAAACACAATACTCAAACATAGCTCATGTTGCAAAAACATAAATATCAACAACTGTGGTCAGTACAAAATATACTGAAGTTTCTATGAAATCTTTCAAATAGATCTGGAGGCAGAAACTTAATTCCAATGGTCTAATCATTTTGCACACTCTTTATCGACCTAATTACGGAATTATATACAACAAACAGACACTTTTTTCTGTATACATCAGTGACCCAATAATTAATAATAATAATAAGCCTCTTTATTTTCATAATGAATGACTTACAAAACATAATTCATATTATTTGATACATTTGCATGCACTTTTATAATATAGTTTAATTATAATTATTATTTATGTTTATAATATGTAAAATTTATTTGAGACAATTCATAATATATTTAATAGCATTTATATTTGTAGCGAGGAAATGCCGCCAGCATCCTCGGTACAATGCCACAAGGGCCAATCTTAGATATAGGTTAGGTTAAGTAGATTAGTTAGATTTAATCTATGTACATAAATATTGTAGTTTTGAAAATAGCATGCTCTAATTAATTATGTTTTTTTTAATTAAATAAAATGTTATAACATATATGTATATAATCTTTTTTTTTTTTGCAATGTGTTTCCATTTTTCATAATTCATTATGAACCCCTCAACGGGTGAAGGCCTCCTCCATCAGACTCCACTTATGTCTATCTTTTGCCTTTGTCATCCAATTATTATCAACTTGTTTAATTATTTCATCGACCCATTTTTCCTTTGGTCTACCTCTTTTCCTTTTGTTTATTGGCCCTTGCCATGAAGTGACTGTATATGCCCATTTTTCTTGATCCATACGTGCTATATGGCCTGCCCATTTCCATTTCAATTTTCTAGAGTGTTGCAGAGCGTCTATTATATTAGTAGTTTTCCTAATTGCAGTGTTTCTTTTTTTGTGTTTCCTTTGTATATTTAATAAGCTTCGTTCCATGGCCCTTTGACTTACTTATTTTATTTCTTATTTTTTTGTTATATATCCACGTCTGGCAGCCATAAGTAAGACAGGGCAATAAGCACGAATCCATGACTTTTTTCTTCAGTTTTATAGGGAGTTTTGATTTCAGGGTTTCTTTGTTGCTCCAGAATTTATTCCTGGTTATGTTAATTCGTCTATTTACCTCATCTTCGAGTCTCGTTTTAGAAAAAGATATCTGTTGGGCCAACAGACCCAATAATTATAATATATAATATATTTAAGTAACTATCAATGTTTTAGTAGTTAAGATTTAATTAATATTGTAAAGCGTGCCTTCTCGGAAGGGCTTCCGCAGAAGACCAGCGTCAAAAAATCTCAGTGATGTCTTGACACAAAGCTGAGTGGTAGCATTTTCAGGAACGATTTTTCATCAATGTTATTTTCTTAGTGAACAGCTGTGTTAGGTATTAATTTCCTGAATAGACCGTTTTCTTTTCTATTCATATTATATTCTAACTAAAAATATACACAGCCATTAAAACATTATGAAAGATAGTTAATGTAATATTAATAAAGGAAGCTTTGTAAAGCTACTGAAATCTTTTTTCCTAACTAGTGCGGAAAAGTAAACTTAGCGCCCGCTTTGCGTGCGTAAATTTCTCTTTTTTAGGCACTTGTTATGAAAAAAGTCTTTCGATACACGTGTAAAAACTTCTTTTTAACTCGGGTGATTGTCGCCCTCGTTTCACTCGGGCTCCAACTTTCACACTCGTCGAAATTTTTTTTATTGATAATGTAATTGTAATTGCATAAAAGCGTATTCTTTCTGGATTCAATGATAAAAAAATATTATTGTTAATATTTAATGCTCTATTGTCGTTACAAATCTGACATCAAAGTTAACCAATTGCAATTTCTCTTATAAAATATAATAACCCACTTGCAGACCATGAACCCTGTAAAGAGTTATCCTGTAAATTTAGTTAACATACGCGACAATTATAATCGTTATTAAAATAGTTTTATTTCAAAATCTAATGAGGTTTGTAAGAAGAGAAAATCTATTACTGTGCTGCTTTTGATAATTATATCGAATTACAAAGTTGGATCTGACAAAGGAATTCCCGAAAAGAAATTGTAATCAGCTAAATTTGCCTCACAGTTTAGTAATTAGTTTCCCGAACAGCTTTAATCAAAATAACGATATTCTTGTGATATACGATACAATGCTGTATTGTAATTGCCATCAAATACAACATGTTACAATTTATTTATTTAACCTTTATTGCACGAAATAAAACTTCAGATACAAAAGGCGGACTTAAAGCCATACAATAGCCACTGAAAACCTTGGACGGGGTGATTTGGTAGGTTATACTGAACAACTTTTACTATGGAGCTAACCCAGAAATCTCAAAAAAAATTTTGGCTCTTTCATAAGAAATGTCGTGATCAATAAAAATGTATGAAAAAGATTTTTTTTAAATTTCATGTTTGGCCTCATAGTACAAGTTGTTCAGTATAGCCTACTAAGTCACCCCGTTCAAGGTTCTCAATGGCTTGTGTAACACCCTGGATATCGGAGCGGCGACTGATCACAAATATATTATCATGGTGCTTTTTAATTGCAAGAATAGGGTCGTGGAAGGAAAGATTATATTTAGATTTGATAATTATATTAATTCAACTTCGTGTTACAAGAAGCACATACACGTCCGTTATAGTTCGAAGTGAGGGTAGCGGAGGAATGCCATAACAAAATAATGGAACTTCCGTATATAATCGCGTAAACTTACGTTTAATTATATCCTGACGTTTCGGGCATGACGTTACACCCGTGGTCGCAGGCAGACTGCAGACCTGCAACCACGGGTGTAACGTCATGCCCGAAACGTCAGGATATAATTAAACGTAAGTTTACGCGATTAAGACCCGTTTGTCTTTAAAATATGAATTAAGAAGATTGATTTTTGTATTTAAAGTAATTTGATTTAATAAAACCAACAGCACGTGTTGGTGTTAGAGTGAAGTGATGAGCACCGTAGCTGCTTCGATATATCTGATTGGAGGCTGTATCTGATGTGTACGTATTCATAGTTCTTGTATTTAAACATACGGGTACATTAATATTGCTCGGATCGGGCTATAATTGACTGTTGCTAATGTGTTTAGAGCTTTGCGGTGTGATTTATTCGGGCCTCGTTATTGCGAATGTTTAAAGTCAATTTGTTTTGTTGTTTACGTTGTTTATGCGAACGGCCATTACAAGTTAAGAGGCAAATATCATTTCGCTGTAATTTATAGCGGTCTAAGCCTACATGTGTTAAAAACTAATTTCCAGTCGAGTCAAGTTTTTTGTTCATAATTGGTAATAAAATAGTATCCAAAACACCTACACATAATTTTACTGATTGAAGTAACTAACATAGTTGTTTTTGTCGCCGTTGTTAAAATAAAAACAAAGAGCTCTTTGCTCCTAAACTTGCATCAAAAGAGAACCCGTGCATTTACCGTATGCAAGGTCGTTTCAATTTTTAACCGACTTCAAAAAAGGAGGAGGTTCTCAATTCGACTAAATTTTTTTTTTTTTTGTTGTATGTATGTTACCTGATATCTCCGAGAATAGTGAACCGATTTTAAAATTTCTTTTTGTGATCGAACGTGTATTACCCCGAGTTGGTCCCGTTGGCACCAAGTTGCGGTCTGGTGATGGGATCTTGGAGAAATCGAGGGATCTCTTCAATTGTTATAGGTACATGTATGGCGCTTTTGGTAATTTTCATTCATTTACAAGAATTTGCATTCAGAAAGTAGGATTTGAGGAAACCAATGATGGAAACAAATCGGGAATCTTGGAGAAACCGGTTGAAGTCGGTTTTTTAAATTTTTAATTTGGTGATTATTGTTTTTAAATTTGTACCCTGGAAGACTAATATTTTTTTTATTAAATCTTCCTGTTTCGATAACAAGCCTGCTACCATTTTTTTCTTTTCAACTTTTTTATTTTTGTAGTCCACAAACTCTTTCAAATCTAGGTAATGTTCAGCCAGAGCAGTCACATGTACATACAAAACGTTTTAAAAAAAAAATATATCTAATCCAACGGTACCCGCAAAAATATTTGACAGGACTGTCAAGCTAGATAAACATGAGAGCGTATCACATACTTTTACGGCCTTTGTTACTTACGAAATTATTGCTGGATGCACTAGGCGATGCATATTGCATGTTGGACTTTGTAGAGCATTGTCTCTAAGAGACATAAAAATACTGTAGGTGTTTGAAATCAGGTAACGCATAACATAAATAATCTTATTTAATTAACACACGCACATAGTTAAGTAGTTACAGATAGTAGAATCAAAATAATAATAAATAAGTGGGTGAATATCTGAGCGTTTCAGCCGCCTAATTTTGGTGGCATCATTTTTACCGAAGTTTCTAAACGCCTCAATGTTATACTACGTCATTTGTATAAGGTACCGTGCTTCCTTAAAAATGATAAATTAGCACATTGTAACGAATAGAAACTTCGGCAAAAATGATACCACCGAAATTAGGCGATTGAAACGCTCAGATATTCGCCCAAGAAGAAATAATAGTAACAACGCAGATGGACTTCACTCAGCATACTTAATATATTATGCTCTGGCATACCTGGGTAGGTCTTTCGTAGAGCCCAGGGCTATAAAGAAGCCATTATAAATAAAATAAATAAATAAATAACAACTGTAACTTTGTTTTTTTTTTTTTATCTTTGTTACCTCAGAACTTTCGACTGGGTGAACCAAATGAATGCGGAATCAGTGCTTGATAAATGGAGACCTAGGCTTTTCGAAACAAGTCGCGCGCAGTGACAAAATGCACGTGAGCTTAACTGTTTAGTTATACAGGGTGTAAGTCTAATACGGGCGAAGCGTCTTTTCTCTCGTCTAATACGGGTGTTAGTTTACGACATAATAAGTACATTCAAATAACTTTTACTTAAAATTAGAGCAACAAAATGTTCCATACAAAATAATTCGGCGCGCAATGTAGAGCAACATACACGAGTTAAATGCTCGTTGACAGCTAATTTCAAAAGCAGATGACATGACTGCCATATCAACAATAACAAATGTTCGTAAGTACCTACATTGCTGCTTCGATAATCTTAAAAAAAATCTGTAGGGTCATAATTGAGAGTAACATTAAAAAAAACCTCGTAATCCATGATTACACTAATGAATCCCATGCCTGGTTTAATTGATCGCCCGTATTAGATTTACACACTGTATTTATGATTTCCAATCTATAAACAAATTCATCTCTGCGGTGAGTGACAAAGTGAGTTCTAATTAAAAGACTCACAGATGATAAATAATTATATGTATTATGTCTTAGGTTTAATTTCAAAAACAGTGAGTTAGGCACTGGTCTCGCCGCGAGCTACTAAGCTATGACCTATAAGCTATAAACACAAACAAAAGATACGTACCCTCCTGTAAAAAAGAGACATGCCGATACTCGCCCGGCGGTGATAGCTGATAGCTGGGCGAGTACCGCCATGTCTTTTTTATTTACACGGGAGTGCGTATCTTTTGTTCGTGTTTATATCTGATAGTTCAAAGCTTAGTAGCTCGCGGTGAGACTAGTGCCTTACTAAATTGACATTGTAAATCTAAAGTTTTATTTCGAAAAAACGGTTATTTTTATCTCCACAACTCATTTATTAAGTACTTTTATTTTCTCAACTTAATGAAGGGCTATATAATTTTTACATAGCTATACAAAACTTAAACAATAATATAAAATTACATCTAATTGCAAAAAAAAAACTAAATAAAATAAAAAACTACAATAAATCTTATAAAACTACCTTAAACTATAGGTCTGAACTATATTTACAGATATCCCCAATGCCACTTCCATTTGGTAAAGTGCCCATAAGGCTGGCTGCGTTACCTCGCTGAATGGCAATGCCTATACGTTGAGCGAGGAACGAGCCAGCCCTAGGGTCGCCGGTGGAACGGATGAGCAACGACCTCAGTTTTGTAAAAATTTTTAGGGCCTCTGGTCCCCAAGGACCTAGAGTCTCAACGGCAAAAGCCGAAAATACGTATGCGTCACCTAAACATGCGTATTTTCGGCGTTTTGCGACTTCGGCATTAGTGGCGGCACTGCCTGCTCTCAAAGACGATGCATTGAGGTGGGACGGCGCAAGGGTGTCCACACAAGTTGCGTCCCAAATTAGAGGCCGTCCCTTCTCCCACGGCACGAGAGTAAGACCGTCGGGCCTTTTGCCGTCATCGCGCGCTAAACCGTTAGGCTCCAATATGGCGGGCATGTTGACGCTGACTAAGGCCCGTCGGATGATGTCATTGAGGGAGGCGTGGCGGGATAGACGACCAGCGCTTTTAGAGCAGGCCAGGCCGTGGTGGCCGTGGCGATCCACCACTGTACCGCAGTTGCGCCGATGAGGCTCAACTAGGTTGGCTCCTAGTCGGAGACCAACCGCCAGACGGAAACTATTGGGGTCTAATAAGTTGCCGAAATTTGCCGATGGGAAAGCGTGCAGCCAGTAACCGGACTCTCTAGCTGAAGTTGCTAAGAGTCGCGCTGTTTCAAGGCTAGACGGGCTATTTTTTAGGAGATCTTCATGTATTCCCCGACATATAGGTTCGTCCCAAAGTTTTTGAGAGCTTGGGCTTGAGGGCAGGTCTTTGCCCGGACAAGCTACCCGCCAAGCGTCCCTGGCCTCAGACAAGCACACTATCTCACAATCACCTAGTGAGGATTGTAGAATACTGCCCGTGAGAGCTAGTGTGCTGTGTACCGAAGACAGGAACGCCGGCAAGGAGACGCATCCGATCAACCTCAGCCCTAGGCCGCCGAACCTAATAGGTAGAGATGCTATCAGGAACATCCTTGTGTCGATTTGTATGTTCACAATTTTTTCAATTTGAGTCCAAAGAATATTATCAATTTTTTCACAAAGAGACGAATACTTCCAAAAGGGGCTGCAGCGCATAGCGTAGGTAAATTTGGGGACAAAATGGCAGTACCGCAGAATAAAAATGGCCATATGGGGGTTAATTTTGAGAAGACGGTCTGAAAAAGAGTGGAATTGGTCAATATTTTTATCTATAAAATTTGGAATAGAGTCGTCAAAAATGGGTGCACCAAGTAGAAAGAGATTTTTTTTTTCTAAAATTTTAATGCCCGGGCAAATATTTTGAAACGACCTTAAGATTTCGCTCCTATTTGCATCATTTGGATCTATATAAATTTCGCATTTGTTTGTATTGAGTTGTAAACCGATGGAGTCAAATTTTGTGCTGATAGAGATGAAATCATTTAAAACTGTGGTAGCGTCACCTCCAAGTGTTCCATGATCAAGGTACCAGATGTTAAAAAGCGATGTGAGGTCCGAGATATGCGGATGGATGGCGAGACTGAAGATAGCTGGACCCAAGGGGTCGCCTTGTTGGCAGCCGGTGGACGACAGTATGGTGTGGCTCCTGAGCTTGAGGTTAGAAGGGGTACTGTAACATTGCCATACGTAGGGATAAATATTTGGGGTAGTTTTTAAGACTTCAGAAAGAATGGCCTGTCTATTTACTGAATTGAAAGCATTTTTTACATCTAGCTTCAGCAGAACGGAATTAGGAGAGTTAGATAAAAAGGTGCGGCAAGCATGGACTGCAGCTTCGCAGCCACCCTTGCTACCAAAGCCTAATTGAGTGGGTTTAAATTGGGATTCGAGGTCCTCACGTATATATCTGCAGCATACTTTGGAAGCAAGTCGCCTAAAAGTTGAACCTATAGCAATAGGACGTACGCTACCATTTTTCTTGCTAAGGGCGCAAAGGTTAGCTCCGTACAGGGTTTGGCAAATTGTTTCATTTACTTTCCCACTAATCATTAGATTCACTAAACGTGTGAGGCTGGAGAAGAGTACGCCCGTATTATTGTTGACGAGGAGATCCTTCAAGTGTTGAGGGGTAATGCCGTCCAAGCCACCAGCCGAGCCGTTATTGAACGCCATGACCGCTGCAAAAACGGCGTCTTCTGAAGCGACTAGGCCGGGCAATGTGGTGTCTGGAGGATCTGGAAGATCAAGAAACGAGGGGCCCGGTGGGTGTTTGCTCTCGAGAGCAGCGAGAGTGTCTTGCGAATCAGGGGCGGTTGAGTCGCTCGAGAAGAGCATGCGGGCGGCACCACGTAGGTCCCCATCATTGACTTTAGTTTCAATTTTCTTGAATATGTTGTGCGAAGGGGGAGGTGGATCGGGAGTGTATGATAACGGAGAGGGTTGAGAACAGTTATTCTTTATTTTCTTTGTTAAAGTTTTTGAAGATTTGCGATCTACATGTAGAACGCTGTACGCGAAAGTTAGCAAAATTTCCCAAGTGATTAGGCTATTAGAGTTAACGCAGTCATTTAGTGTGCTTATAAGAGCTTGGGCAACGGCGTGTCTTGCACCTCTAGGTATTCTTTTAATGACAGGGTTTGACTCTTTAAAAGCGCTGAGCTTATCCGACAGGGAATTGGGCAGAAAATTGGTTGTATGCACAGACACTGACTGATTGGAGTGGGTTAAAAGGGGCACGGGCTGACTGTTACTAAATTTGTGAGATTTTGAAATGTGTATATTTAAACCTTTACGACCTTTGTATTGTTTATTGTCCCCGCATGAAGGGCAAAACAACAACTCCACTGAGTTGGTGCAGGGCTGGGATGGCATATGGGGATACTAAAAAATAACACGTAACAATTAAAAAACTAAATAAGCTTAGGATATAAAGCTAAAGCCTTAATATTTAGATAGTATAAAAACTAAAAGATATCACACAGTCCCGGGCTGTGATGGCATATATACTAAAAAATAACACGTAGCAATTAAAAAACTAAATAAACTTAGGGTATGAAACTAGGGCCTTAATATTTAAATAATATAAAAACTAAAAGATATCACACAGTCCCGGGCTGGGATGGCATATTATATACTAAAAAAAAACACGTAGCAATTAAAAAACTAAATAGACTTAGGGTATAAAACTAGGGCCTTAATATTTAAATAATATTAAAAAGATATCACACAGTTACAGTCTCGCGCAGTCAATAGGCACGTAAAAAGGAAGCACTGAACACTGTAAAAATAAATATTAACGAATATACTTGCGGAATCCTGTGATTGTGGATCAGTCAATAAAAGTCTATTCTTGAACTATAGGGCATATTTGAGGCTGGCACTCCTCCATCAAACGGTGAACATAGGGAAATGCACTATTGCAACACGTACATTTATAATAGTTTATGTATTTATGGCTGTAGATTTCTATACAAATATTTATTTGTTAAAATTTTCTTTCATGACAGATAATGTCAAACGTCGAGGCATCGGAGGGCCTTCTGTAGACAATGTAGGTCTCCGCAGGGGTCTCCGCAGAGACGATAAAATGATTGCCACTTGTCTATTTCAAGCAAAAACTTTAAAGTATTCGCATCAGGTGTGATTTAATCAATTTTTATAAAATTATTTGCAGGATTGAAAAAATATGACGTGTTGATTCGTTGCTAGGTTGTTGTTATTTTTTTTTCAATTTACTATTACATTAATGAGATTGTTAAAATAAATTCATGTAGGCATTTACAATTCTAAGAAGCAACAGAAAGTCTACTTATCTCAGTTATATCTTTATTGAATCAGTCGAAGGTTAAACTTTTATGTTTACTTCAATTAGACGTAAAAGAACTTGAGTCAATTATTTGATTCTTATCATTGGGAAAATTTTATTCTATTCCTTTGTGTATAAAACTAGATAAAAGATTCTTGTTCAATTACTCTCTATGTTCTATTTCGTAGAAGTAGGTATAATAGGTATCTTTACTTTGGGTGTTTATTTAGTGTCTCGAGAAATTGAACCTAGTTTTATGATTAGTTTCGTATCTAGACAGTGTAACACGAGGAAACCGAATAACTTATTATGGTTTTAGATGCCATCAAAAATACACGCTGTATGATTATGAATTTTGCCCCGACCCATGCCAATACGGCTAAAAAGTCTATACCATTTTTACCATATCAGAATCATCACCATCATCATCATCGGCCTATGATAGTCCACTACTGGACGTAGGCCTCTCCTATTAACAATGCATATAGACGCATTAGGAGGTAAATGCCCATAATCGCCGCGCTGGGCAAGCGGATGGGCGATCGCAGTAATGTGTCCACTATGATGACGCTGCTGCCCATCATCAATATTTTGTCAAATAATGGTCAGTTCAATTTCAATCCCTTAGCATTAGTTTTTTTTTTTAAATAAATTCTTTAATGCATGTTATTTTAATAAGATGTATTATTATACTGTTTTGAAAAATAAGTCCACCTGAGTTTCTTACTGGTTCTTCTCAGGAACGGCGTAGGGTTTGAACCAGTAGTAGATTTTTTCTCTCTCTTGATAATGTCAGACGATTCGAAAATGCTTATTAATAAGCTTACTTGAATAAAGAATAGTTTGACTTTGACTTTGACTAGTCGACTCTTACGACACCCGAAGGAGGAGTTGGGATGGTGATAAATGTATTCTTACTGCCGTCACCACAGTGCCAAAATATCAAAATCAGAATATCAATAACTATTCATGTAAACACTTTTGTACAATGACGAAATATTGTGAAAGAAAGATTAAATAGGTAGGTTTATACCCGGTGTAACATGAAGTAGTTGAATCATTTTAACATCGTAGTATTCCTGAGGTCGTAACTAAGAAGCAAAGAATGTTACATGAAAAAACAAAATAAATCCTTGAAAATGTATCGAGCAACAATGTAATGCGTACACTAATTTAAGATCTTACTGACAGTGACATAATGTATACAATTAATCTTAGTAAATACCTATAATAGCAACAAACCAATATATATTCCTAAATCAGTTTATCTGACTCGGAACTATTAGGATACATCGAAGCGAGCGTTCAACTTCAAAGACTCAATAATTGATTCTCGGCAATCGGCGAGACAATCGGATCGTAATTTCTTTATCCTTACCATCAGTTTTCGACGATCCTAGATGCACCATTATGTTTGTCTCAGTCATTTCCATTTTGTACCTTCATTGGGGTGTCAGAGACAGATGCATAAATGTTGACATATTAGCGTTGTGAATTAATTTTGAAGCCACTGGATGTTGTGAGGGACAACCCTAGCCTAGAAGTCAATAATCAAGTGAATATAGTGTAGAAAGGCGCGTGTGTAATCACGCAGTTTTAATTCTTCTATTTCACTTACTTGAGGATAACTTCGGCGCAAAATAAAAACAGCCAGTCCTTTTGCACTTGAAATGTTTATTGCTAGCTCATAAGCGTAAGCGAAAGCATAGGAAAGAGTTCACATGCACAGAAGGAGAAAATATAGGGTGAAAGCACTTAAAACTATACAAGCGCGAGCATAAATTAAAGCGGCAGCCGGCGCGCAAGGCGACATGCGCTTGGCGTTAAAGCGGAACAGAGACTGCGGCGGGCTGCGCTGCGCAGGCGCAGGCCGGCCGGTCGGGAACTGGTTTGTGGCCGAGCGCGCGCTCGCTGCTTACATATATACATAACACGGAATCTGTCTGTCCGTTTGTTCACAAAACAATATAGATTATGCATTCGATTTTATTTTACATACGTGCTTGTTAATATTGATAAAAATGATTTCATTAATTGTAATAAATTAAATCGATTTATGTAAATAGGTTAAAAGGTAAAAATCATTATACATTAAATCAATCAATTAAAATTACTGTAAATAATTAATAACTAACATGATTCAATGTAAATTCTTTGACATAATTATAATTTACACTATACAATAAAATTCATTTGATATAAAATAACATTAAATAATTTAGTATCAAATCGTAAAATTGTAAAACGCATAAAACTGTATAATGTAAAACTATTAAAAAGTAAAATTGTAAAAACATTAAAAATCCAAAAACATAAAAAACATAAATTATCTTTGGCATAACGCCCACATCACCCCCCTCCAGAGACCGACTAAGGGCGATAATAGTCTGGGAAATGAACTACACGGCCTGACCGTGTACGTCTGATGCCACCTTCCTCACTCAATGCTCTATCGGTGGTTGTGGCTTTAAGGGTGTTGCTAGGTGAGAGTGTGTTATGTGTAATGTGAGTGGTTTGTGTGTTATGAAGTATATAGGCTGGCTTAATCCGGTCTATCGATACTGTCACAGACTTACCGTTCACAAGCAATGTGAAAATCTTTGGTCCTCTTTGCAGAACTTTAAAGGGACCTGTGTACGCCGGTTTCAATGACTTGCACAATGTGTCATCTCTGAGGAAGACATGTGAAGATGTGGCTAGATCATTGAAGATGAAGGTACGACGCTGACCTAAATGACGCGAGGCTGGTGTCGGGTGCAAGTTCCTCACGAACGTGCGAAGCCGAGACAAGTAGTCCGTCACATCAGGCAATGGGTCAGCACCCGGGTGGAAAAACTCACCAGGCATCCGCAAGGGCTGTCCATAGACTAGCTCAGCAGATGATGACTGGAGGTCTTCTTTAAAAGCATTCCTTACGCCTAATAACACCAGTGGGAGTGATTCAACCCAGGTGCTGCCGGCGTGACAAGTGATGGCGGCTTTCAGCTGCCGGTGAAAACGTTCCACCATGCCATTACAGGCAGGATGGTAAGCTGTGGTGCGCTTATGTACAAACCCTGTCAGATGGGACAGCTTCTTAAAGAGTGCAGACTCGAACTGCCGGCCTCTGTCAGTTACAATATCCATAGGACACCCGAATCGAGCAATCCAACCGTGCAGCAGAGCCTGTGCTACGGTATCAGCAGACATATCTGGTATTGGAATTGCCTCAGGCCATCTCGTGAAACGATCAACGGCGGTGAGGCAGTACCTAAAACCTTGGCAAAGAGGTAGTGGTCCTATCAGATCGATGTGAATGTTTAAGAACCTAGCCTTGGGAATATCAAATGAAGACAGAGGCGTGGAAACGTGTCGAGTGACCTTTGACCGCTGGCAAGCCAGACAGCTCCTGGTCCACTCTCGACAGTCTCTCCTGACCCCAGGCCACACATACCTGTCAGCCACGAGTTTTGCTGACGCATTAGCGCCTGGATGGCTAAAAGAGTGGAGGCTTTCGAAGACCCGACGCCTAAACTCTGCTGGAACGTAAGGTCTAGCAGTCAAAGACTTGCCACTTTCATCGCAGTACAGCTCAGCACCTGTACCTGGTATGAGGACTTTCGTCAGACGCAACGAGCTGTCACCGTTCAGCAGCTGCTCCAACTCTGGGTCAGTACTCTGTGCTACAGCCAGCTTGCATGCGTCCACTGGCTGTGTGATTTCCTCGACCCTAGAGAGAGTGTCAGCTACCACATTGTCCTTACCCGAAATGTGCCTAATGTCTGTGCTGAACTGCGATATGAAGTCCAGGTGACGGAACTGCCTTGGCGAGCAATTCTCTTTACGAGAATGGAAGGCGAAGCATAAAGGCTTGTGGTCTGTGTAGATCCTGAAGTCGCGGGCTTCCACCATGTGCCTGAAATACTTGATCGCTTCATAAATCGCCAACAGCTCCCGATCGTACGGTGAATATTTCTGCTGAGCAGGACTCAGTTTGCGCGAGAAGAAGGCCAATGGCTCCCAGCCTTTCTGGTCATTAAACTGCTGCAGGACAGCGCCCATAGCTACATCGGAGGCATCCGTAACGATGCATAACTCAGCCTGAGCGTCTGGATGGGCCAGAAGAGCAGCCTGGCTCAGGTCCTGCTTGCAATGGTCAAACGCGTCCTGCTCTGTCGGTGTGAACTGGACCGGGTGTGATCCCTTCACCGAACCTGTCAGCAGAGCGTTCAAGGGAGCCTGATGCTGGGCAGCACTGGGTATGAACCTGCGATAAAAGTTCATCATGCCCAGAAACCGCCTGAGCTCCCGCACGATAATTTATGTTTTTTATGTTTTTGGAATAACGCCCACAATAGAAATGAGTAGTCAGTCTCCGTAGACTAGTTGGTAGTGACACTAGTGACCCTGTTTACGAAGCTGGAGGTTCCGGGTTTGAATCCTGGCGAGGACATTATTTGTGTGTTTATTTATCACAAATATTAGTTCCTTGGTCATGGTTGTCTATGTATTTAAGTATCTATATGTAACTATCTATTATATATATCGTCGCAAGCCTTAATCGAGCTTACCGTGGAGCTAGGTCGATTTGTGTTAGATCATCATCAGCCTATGATAGTCCACTGCTGGACGTAAGACTCTCCTATTAACTATGCGTATAAATGCATTATGAGGAAAATACCCATAATCGCCACGCTGGGCAAGCGGATTGGCGATCGCAGATCGCATCATCAATCTCTTATCAAATAATGGTCAGTGACACTTCAATCCCTTAGTCGACACTTACGCCACCCGCAGGAGGAGTTGAGGTGGTGACAAATGTATTCTTATTGTCGTCACCACACGGCCGATTTGTGTTAGATGTTCCAAGATATTTATTGTTGTTACATAGGTCCTACAAGAAAACACACAATAAAATAAAAAATAAAAATACATTTCAATCGTTTCCCCCTACCCCTCATGTCATTCCTGGTGCAAAAGTGCCCATAACGCTAGCAGCGTTGCCGCGTTGTATAACAATAGAGAGCTTTTGCACCAGAAACGACTCGGAGCGTGGGTCTTCCCCTTTCTGCCTGAGTCGACGTCCAATTTCGCGTATAAACGCCTTAGCCTCCGCCCCCCGTTTCCACTGCCATAGGGACAAAAATGTACCCCGGCTCTAAGGGAGCATACTTCCGGCGCTTCACCTCTGCCTGAAATTCGGCTGCCGCTCCAGCTGCGCGCGTAGTGCGACTGAGGTGGGAGGCCGCGAAAGATATTTATTTATTTATTCTGCTATATAAACAAGCGATATACAGAATAATAAAACAAAACATATACTTACATTGTTTATTTGGTTTGACTTGGTTTAAATTTTGGCAAGGTACTGAGGCGTCTTTGGAATTGCTGCTGCTTTCTTTCAACGCAATATTTAGGCTCGCAGTCTGTTCCATGGGGTTGAGTATTCCTAATCCTGCTAGAATTGCTGCTGCTTACTTTCAACGCAATATTTAGGCTCGCAGTCTGTTCCATTGGTTCGGGTATTCCTAATCCTGCTAGAATTGCTGCTGCTTTCTTTCAACGCAATATTTAGGCTGTCATGATCTGGGTTCGTACGTAAAAATATTTGAAGGAAAATATTGACAAATTTGGCAATAATATAAATTTAATTAATAATTATAAGCATAAACCATTAGTTAAGCAGTAAAATCCCGTAATATATCACTATAACATAAACAGGTAAACAAAATCCAAAAAGGGTAAAAAAGAAATAAAACATAAATTAAATACCTAGGCACTAAAATAAAACTAAGTAAAAAGGTAAATTAAAGTAAAACAATAAAAGATAAAACAAATTAAAATTCAAATGTACAATAAAAAAATACAAGATAGTTTCGATATGCTGGGACACAAACTGGGAACCTCTCGCACTGTGTACATGCATTTTACATTCTTTCAATTTTGAAATTCACTGGCTGGTAACATCAAAAAATTAAAAATACACACCGCGCATGCGCGCATTCAGCGACGCTCGAAAATCAACCTAATGAACCAGTCTAAACGGTCGGTCTCGTTAATGGCGGTTTGTAAAAGTTTTACTCTGCGGAAAAAACTCGGATTTGTATATAAATAGTGTTTGTATATTGTGTGTTAGACGATTATAACAAATATAATATAGTAATAAAGGTGTGTTATGTGAAGAACTGCACCGGGCCCGGATAAAACTTGTAAATGTGTACATATATTGAAGTTTGAAGGACGCCGTGAACTTTATCAAATTATCAGGTACGTGGTTTCATTTTTGGTGGTTTGTTTAATGCATTACAGGGTTTTATTTCCAAACTATGGATTACAGTTAGAAACTATTATATCGAAGGCAAAAATACGGCACATAATTTGGTCATTCGAACCGGGTCAATGACCTTTTACTCGCGGCGCGCGTTCTGTTTGTAAAAATACGTACCATATTTGTGTTTTTTTCAAAATGGCGAAAAGCAAAACAAATGATATTCGATTTAATTTAGAATGCGAGTGGTTACAATCATCTTTTAATATGATGAAAACCGATATTGGTTCCACTATTTTAGCGGCGAGATTACGAAAGTTGGAATCTCATTTTGAAAAATTGAGTCTTGCATACGAGGGTTTACTTGAGGGCCTCGAGATGGCAACCGATGGTGAAAAAATTAGTGAATATAAAACGCGTTATAAAAATGCAGAAAATCATTATAATCATTTGGATGCTTTGACCTTGGAAAAATCGAGCCCGGAGGTCGCTTCAACCGCGCCGACGGCATCATAGCGCCGCGGCCACGGCTGCCGCAAATCCATTTACAGCAATTTGATGGCGATATATTTGCTTGGTCCGGGTTTATGAGTCTTTACAACTCCTTGATCAAGTCAAGGACAGATATTTCAAAAACGGAGAAACTGCATTACTTAGTTTCAAATCTATGCAATGAACCTAAATCATTAATTCAACATTTACCCATGACAGATGCATCGTTGGATATTGCGCTAGAAATTCTTAAGTCGCGTTATGATAATAAACGCCTGCTCGCGGATAGTCACATTTCGCGTATTTTGAACCTAATGCCTATTAGGAAACAAAACTCATTACGTACCCAAATATTAAATCCTCTACTCGAGTCGACTAGGGCACTTAAGTCTTTAGGTTACCCAACTGAACATTGGAGTTTCATATTGTTACATATAAGTTTAACTAAGCTGTCTATCGATATTAAATCTCGATTTGAACAAATACACGGTGGCGTTAATAAGATACCTACATTCGAAAATTTAGTTGAGTTCTTGCAAAACGAATGTCAACTTATCGACACTGCCAATACTTCAGATTTGATAACCAACAAAACGGGAAAAAATATACATGTAATTGAGCAACGTGTAAACAATGACCGCTCGATCCCTAACTTACGGTGCGCGTTTTGTTCTGTTTCGGGGCACGGGATAGTAGACTGCTTTAAATTTAAAAATAGCATGTCCGCTGATCGCAAAAATTGGGTGCGAAATAATAATCGCTGTTTTCGATGTTTCGGAAACCACTCGGCGGCAATGTGTAATCAATACATTCCTTGTTCACGGTGTGGCAATGTTGGGCATAATTATTTAATTTGTATGACGGAAATGAATGCACCGAATAAGGCTGATACGGTTGAACACTATAATCCGCGCGCACGTAATGAGCGAATCACTAATACGGCTATGGCAGTGCCGAGTACATCTGCCGCGGTCGACTGTGTGCGCGCCTGTACTTGCGGGTCGCTGCGCTCTGATGCGCCAGTGACATCTATTGATAACACGGAATAGCAATCAATTACGAGTAATGTTTCTTCGACGCCCGTTTTACTAGAAGATGTTATTTTACCAACTGTTATTGTTGATGTATTGTCTAAAAACGGTGAATTTATTAAAACTCGGGCTCTCTTAGATTTTGGTTCTCAAGTTTCGGTGGTTCGAAAAGATTTTGTTGAAACTTTAGGGTTAAAGAAACATTACTTGAAAACGTCATTGTTGGGTATCGGCGGAGTTCATGCCAAGGGCGGTGATTACTTAGTGAATCTTAATTTTCGGTCGGAACGTAAGGAAAACGTTATTCTATCGGTTAATGCGGTCGGTTTAAAGTCGCCAACGACTTACATTGCATCTCGGTTCGGTTTATCAAATAAATATAATATTTCGGATTTCGGTTTTGACCACATTCCTCGGGTGGACATTATTTTCGGTTGTGATATACTCGGTGAAATACTTAATAACAAGATCACTATTCGGCAAGGTGGTCCATACGCTATTGATACTATATTTGATCTTGCGGTTTTCGGTCCATTGCGTGGAGTCAGTGGGGAGATACCACGTGGTGTTGAACATTTTTCGGGAATTACTTTGATTGATGCGGTCGAGAGGTTTTGGAAGTCGGAAGAGCCTCCAAGGACACCTGTAAAGGATCCTATGGACGTAAGTTGTGAGCAATTATTTTCTACGACGGTTACGCGTGGATCTGATGGAAAATATGTTGTCCGTTTACCTTTAATATCTGATCACCCGGAGTTAGGCGATTCTAGGCCAAATGCGGTTCGTCGATTTATGGCTTTAGAGAGGCGCATGAAATCACAACCCACTTTTAAGGAAAAATATGTGCAATTCATGGATGAATACATAGAACTCGGACATATGAAACTTTCCCACTTCAATGTGGATTCTGGTAAGGAATATTTCATACTTCCGCATCATGGAATTTTTAAGAAATCTGGAGATGTTGAAAAGATAAGAGTAGTATTTGACGGAAGTGCCAAAACTACCACTGGCATAAGTTTAAATGATTGTTTGTATTCAGGGGAAAAGTTACAAAATGATGTAACTAAAATTATTTTGAACTTTCGCTTGCCGTTGTTTGTTTTCACTACAGATGTTAAAATGATGTTTCGCATGACCTGGATTCATCCCGAAGATCGACGATACCAGTTAATTCTTTGGAGACGAAATGAGACAGACCCTGTTCAATTTTTTGAATTGACTACTAATACTTACGGGTTGAAATCGAGTCCCTTTGTGTCAATCCGGTGTCTTCACCAGCTGGCTGCAGACGAGAAGGAACGGTTCCCTAATGCTGCTAAACTCCTTCTAGCTAATACTTATGTTGACGACATAAATGGTGGAGCTGACTCTGTTCAAGAAGCTGAGGACCTTATGAAGGAACTCATTGGAATCATGCGAACGGCAGGCTGTGAATTGCGAAAGTGGGCGTCTAACGATCCTCGGTTGTTGACTGGTTTTCCCACGGATCATTGTGAAGTACCTCGATGTTTTGATAATGATGACAGTGCTGGATTTATAAAGGTCTTAGGTATCCAGTGGAACCCATCAACTGACACATTCACATATAGAGTCAACATACCTGTCGAGGAACTAACGCCTAGTCGACGTAGTATTCTTTCGTCCTTAGCAAAATTATTTGACCCACTGGGTTGGATAAGTCCCGTAGTTTTCCGAGTGAAATTATTATTACAGGACTTAATGAGTGATGGAGCTAAACAGGTAGACTGGGATTCACCGGCGCCTAGTCATGTTGTCGAAAAATGGAATAATATTCTGTCAGATTTTGCAAATTTAAGGAAACTCTTCATTCCTCGGTGCTTGAAGATAACGAGTAGTTAGTTAACGAGTAGGCATTTCTGATTCGGTTTATAAATAATTGTCGTGGAAATAAAAACTTGAACAAAAATGTGTCGGTATCGGAACGTCGCCTCGCTTTGTCTCGTTTAATACTGATTGTCCAAAAAAAATATTTTTACAATCATTTTGAAAACCTCTCTACTGGGAAACCTATCAGAGACTCTTTGCGAAAACTTAATCTGTTTATCGACAAAGAAGGTTTGATTCGAGTTGGCGGACGCCTTTGTCATTCAGACCTCCCTTATTCGGCTCGGCATCCTATTTTACTCCCCGGAAAAGATAAATTCACCATTCTGTTGGTAGAACATTATCATAAAGTATACTGTCACGTTGGCGCAGAAACATTAGCGTCAATCCTATCACGCAACTACTGGATATTGTCAATGCGATTGGTCACCAAAAATGTAACATTTAAATGCATTCCATGCTTTAAAACTGCTCCTCGGCAACAACAGCCATTCATGGCTGACTTACCTCCTGATCGGGTGCAATGTTCTAGGGTATTTGAAGGAGTTGGGACAGACTTTCCAGGTCCAATCCTTATGAAAAGTAGCAATTTGAGAAATGCTCGCATTCAAAAGTGTTACTTGTGCATATTCGTTTGCCTAACAACGAAAGCAGTGCACTTGGAAGTCGTTTCTCAACTTACAGTTGAAGCGTTTGTTGCATGCTTCACTAGGTTTGTTTCTCGTAGAGGACTTCCTTCGCTAATTCGGTCTGATTGCGGTACCAATTTCGTTGGGACAAATAAGTATTTAAAAGAGATGTATATGTACTTAAAAACTCACTATTCTGAGCTTGAACGCGAATTAGTCAAAAACAATATTACTTGGTTGTTCAACCCTCCCAGTAGTCTAAATATGGGTGGACTGTTTGAAGCTGCGGTTAAATCGGCTAAAACTCACATGTAGCGCGTACTAGGTGAGCAACGGCTCACTTACGAAGAATTAACCACATTTTTCACCAAGGTAGAGGGTAGAGGCAATCATGAATTCCAGACCCTTGTGTCCGTTAAGTTCGGATCCGGCCGATTTGGAAGTTTTAACACCTGGTCATTTCATCATCGGTCAACCACTAGTAGCTTTGCCGGAATACCCATTTGAACAAACAAATATAAGGCGTTTGTCACGTTTTCAACAAGTTCAAAAACTGACACAACATTTGTGGTCTCGTTTTCGCAATGAATAGCTTCATACCTTGCAACAACGACCTAAATGGACTTCACGTACGAACTCTCCGGTAATCGATGATTTAGTTCTAATAAAAGATGAAAACTATCCTCCCTTACAATGGAAACGCGGCCGTGTTATTCGATTATTACCGGGAAAAGATGGAATCAACCGCGTTGCTGAATTAAAGGTTCAAAACGGTTCCTTACTTCGGCCTGTTTCAAAACTCTGTATATTGCCTTCGGTAGATGGTTGCTAACCAAGCCGTAGCTTGGTTCGGGGGGGAGATTATGTACATGCATTTTACATTCTTTCAATTTTGAAATTCACTGGCTGGTAACATCAAAAAAATAAAAATACACACCGCGCATGCGCGCAGTCAGCGACGCTCGAAAACCTAATGAACCAGTCTAAACGGTCGGTCTCGTTAATGGCGGTTTGTAAAAGTTTTACTCTGCGGAAAAAACTCGGATTTGTATATAAATAGTGTTTGTATATTGTGTGTTAGACGATTATAACAAATATAATATAGTAATAAAGGTGTGTTATGTGAAGAACTGCACCGGGCCCGGATAAAACTTGTAAATGTGTACATATATTGAAGTTTGAAGGACGCCGTGAACTTTATCAAATTATCAGGTACGTGGTTTCATTTTTGGTGGTTTGTTTAATGCATTACAGGGTTTTATTTCCAAACTATGGATTACAGTTAGAAACTATTATATCGAAGGCAAAAATACGGCACACACTGAAATCAATGCTTTCTACCACTAGGCTTCACCGCCGTTAACAGTGCTGGCGAATTAAGCCTTCGTGTTCTACGAACGTTCAAACTTAAAATGACCCTCTTCCCTTGTCTGACAACCGGTCCATAAAAAGGGCGTTTCCGAATGCTGCGAACAAAGATTGCAAGCTGTATCCCGACAGAATGTTATATGGTAAAGACAAGCATACGTATTGGGGAGGAAGGTCATAGTCCAGATTAACGCGCTTAAAGTAACACTTACCCCGTGACTTTCTTTCACCAACACACTTCACTCACAATTTCCAACTTAGTGCGCACCATGCCTATAAAATTTCAATAACATCGTTTGCCTGCCATTACAGCAAGCAACGGTCTCCCCGATCTCTTTTTCTGCGGTGTACCCGTTTATCATGGCCACCCTCAAATTTGTTATATTCAAATTTATCTAAGACAACCTACCCGATGATTGTAAGGTTCTAGTTTACATTCATAGATGGCGTCACGATGCACTATGTAGACAAAGTTAAGATTACAAGGCTTACAGTCTGTTCCATGGGGTCGGGTATTTTTAATCCTGCTAGAATTGCTGCTGCTTTCTTTCAACGCAATATTTAAGTTCGCAGTCTGTTCCATGGAGTCGGGTAATCCTAATCCTGCTAGAATTGCTGCTGCTTACTTTCAACGCAATATTTAGGCTCGTAGTCTATTCCATGGAGTCGGGTAGTCCTAATCCAACTAGAATTGCTGCTGTTTTCTTTCAACGCAACATTTAGGCTCGCAGTCTGTTCCATGGGGTCGGGTATTCCTAATCTTGCTAGAATGATGCTGCTTTCTTTCAACGCAGTATTTAGGCTCGCAGTCTGTTCCATGAAGTCGGGTATTCCTAATCCTGCTAGAATTGCTGCTGTTTTCTTTCAACGCAATATTTAGGCTCGTAGTCTGTTCCATGGAGTCGGGTATTCCTAATCCTGCTAGAATTGCTGGTGCTTTCTTTCAACGCAATATTCAGGCTTGCAGTTTGTTCCATGGGGTCGGGTATTTTATCGTGCTAGAATTGCTGCTGCTTTCTTTCAACGCAATATTTAGGCTTGTAGTCTGTTCCATAGAGTCGGGTATACCTAATCCTGCAAGAATTGCTGCTGCTTTCTTTCAACGCAATATTGAGGCTCGCAGTCTATTCCATGGAGTCGGGTATTCCTAATCCTGCTAGAATTATGCTGCTTTCTTGCAACGCAATATTTAGGATTGCAATTTGTTCCATGGGGTCGGGTGTTCCTAATCCTGCTAGAATTGCTGCTGCTTTCTTTCAACGCAATATTTAGGCTCGCAGTCTGTTCCATGGAGTCGGGTATTCCTAATCCTGCTAGAATTATGCTGCTGTTTTCTTTCAACGCAATATTTAGGCTTGCAGCCTGTTCCATGGGGTCGGGTATTCCTAATCCTACTAGAATTGCTGCTGCTTTCTTTCAACGCAATATTTAGGCTTGCAATCTGTTCCATGGGGTCGGGTATTCCTAATCCTGCTAGAATTGCTGCTGCTTTCTTTCAACGCAATATTTAGGCTAGCAGTCTGTTCCATGGAGTCGAGTATTCCTAATTCTGCTAGAATTGCAGCTGCTTTCTTTCAACGCAATATTTAGGCTTGCAGCCTGTTCCATGGGGTCGGGTATTCCTAATCCTGCTAGAATTGCTGCTGCTTTCTTTCAACGCAATATTTAGGCTTGCAATCTGTTCCATGGGGTCGGGTATTCCTAATCCTGCTAGAATTGCTGCTGCTTTCTTTCAACGCAACATTTAGGCTCGCAGTCTGTTCCATGGGGTCGGGTATTCCTAATCTTGCTAGAATGATGCTGCTTTCTTTCAACGCAGTATTTAGGCTCGCAGTCTGTTCCATGAAGTCGGGTATTCCTAATCCTGCTAGAATTGCTGCTGTTTTCTTTCAACGCAATATTTAGGCTCGTAGTCTGTTCCATGGAGTCGGGTATTCCTAATCCTGCTAGAATTGCTGGTGCTTTCTTTCAACGCAATATTCAGGCTTGCAGTTTGTTCCATGGGGTCGGCTATTTTATCGTGCTAGAATTGCTGCTGCTTTCTTTCAACGCAATATTTAGGCTTGAAGTCTGTTCCATAGAGTCGGGTATACCTAATCCTGCAAGAATTGCTGCTGCTTTCTTTCAACGCAATATTGAGGCTCGCAGTCTATTCCATGGAGTCGGGTATTCCGGGTTACCTACGCCATTTCGAAAGTCGCTTTGCCGAAAGTTGTTTAATCGAAGACACATCATCGAATGTACGATTAATCGAAAGCATGTTTAATCGAAACACGTTTCATCGAAATATCATTCACCGACGGTGCATTTTGTCGAATTCATGAAACATCGAATATTTATTTTATCGAAAAAACCGGGCAAGAGCATATCGGGCCATGCTCAGTGTAGGGTTCTGTAGTTATTCAAAAACGGCTGAGCCGTTTATGTTCCGAATACATAGTTTTATTTTAAAGAATTTTATATGCCTACATTTCTAATTTTTTTCATACTTTTTGGACACATGGATCTAAATTATTTAGGAGCGGTTATCTCTAAAAATATTGACTTAAGGAAAAAAAATCTTTTGAGACCTATTCAACGATACCCCATACTATAGATAGAATTACAGAAAAAAATAATAAAAACATCCCCACTTTACCACAAGGGGATCTAAAAATTTTTTTTCTATATTTTATTCTACCACTTTGTCGGCGTAATTAATATGTATTCCTGTACCAAATAGCAAATGATTAGTACTAACGGCCACTGAGCTATGCTGAGGACAGACAGACGGACATGGCGAAACTATAAGGGTACGATTTTGTACCGTTTGTCGTAGAAACTTCAGGGTCATGGGGCCCCAGCGCACGCAAATTGGTTGCTGAGATCGCGAAACGTCTGGTTGACATAACTAAAGACCGAAGAACTGGCGACTTCCTCGCACAACGCATCAGTATTGCAATATAGCGAGGAAATGCTGCCTCGGTACTTTGCCACAAGGGCCAATCTTAGATATAGGTTAGGTTCAGTAGATTAGTTAGATGTAATCTATGTATATAAATTGTACAGTTTTGTGAATGAAAAATTATAAAATAATAAAAAAAAATACTGATAGTGATAAGTTGATAACCCATTTACCACTTTTAGGGTTCCGGTTTCGCCATGTCCGTCTGTCTGTCCTCAGCATAGCTCAGTGGCCGTTAGTACTAATCATTTGCAATTTGATACAGGAATACATCGTCCATTAAATACAAAAGCGACACAACTCAAAAACCGTGAAAAATTATTTTATTGCAAGAACGACATTATAAGCATTAATATTTTACGTGACACTAATACACCTGTCGATTTGACGTTAGTAAGTATCAAAATTATGCAGGTGCCCTTTTTACACTATCGCTCTTTCGAGACTAATTTCAGTGCTAAACTGCCATTTTGTCAGTTGTGACTCGACTGTCGACCAAAACGCACGACATTTTTGTGAAAAAGTGCCATGAAACGAAAAAATAAGTGTTTAGGTTCAAAAATATGTAAGCAAAAGTGCCATATTTGTAGATGTGGCCGTTTTGAATAAAATATATCATCATCATCATCATCAGCCAAATTGACGTCCACTGCTGGACATAGGCCTCCCCCAGAGAGTTCCACAAAGATCGGTCGTGAGCTGTCCGCATCCATTGGACACCCGCAACCTTTACCAGGTCGTCGCTCCATCTTGTGGGGGGCCTTCCCACGCTGCGCCTAATAAAATATATACGTAAACATTATGTTTCTTTATATAAAAAGGAGTCGCAAAACGGAATGTGGCAGCTTTAATTTTAAAATATCCTCTTAAATTTGATTTTTCATTCATCAAAACTGCCGTATTAGGATTTGCAACGTTTTTGAATTAAAAATATATTCGAATGCATCAATCACAGGAGCCATATTTATACAGGATGCTGTTTTGAATAAAGTAAATATGTATGGTTAAGATTTCTTTATAAACAAAGGAGCCGCAATACGGAATGTTGAATTTCAAAAAACATTGTTGCATTTACAACCGTTTTTAATTCAGTATAATATTAAAATCCATAAATGTACCAGATTGAATAATTGAGTATTTTTTGCATGAAATCTTAAAAATACAATACATCTTATAAAAAAAGTAATTGTAAAACGTGGTAGGTACTTTGTATTGTGTTCGTTTTACTTAAAAGTATATTAGAGATTGTGTGGAAGATGACTGTAAATTTTGTGTACCTATAATTGCGACTACGAAGAAACAATAATATATATATATAGGCATAAACATCGGATTATTAAGTATTTGTCATACTTTCCTATTATATTATTTGTATACAATACAAGTAACAAACAAAGACCTAACCCCGGTGTATGTTTTAACGAATCTAAAAACTTATATTAGTAGTATTTATTTTTTCACTTTTGGGAATGCCAACATAGGGATGATGACTGTATTTAAAATAAATTATTAGACATTAAGCACGGCATCATACACGAATAAATTATTACTAAAATATAGACTGCAGTCATTATTGTACAGAACTTTATTTAATATAAGTGTAGTATACAAACGTGACGTTACT
>JALPQI010012081.1:0-36259 GCA_025490895.1 Thaumatotibia leucotreta
TCGCTCAGAACACTAAGTGAAAACGCGGCTTTAGGCGTCACATGCATAATGCCCCAAAGTCGCAAAATATCGTAAACGAATAATACCAATAGATACCCCAAACATATTAAAATATTATCGAACCGGGCTACTCACATATTTAAGTCACTGATTGCTCGACATGTTTCGCCCATTAAGAGGGTCCTCGTCCGGAGCACCCTCGGTCATTACGCGTCAGGCTTTGACTGAGGGTACTCCGGACGAAGACGTTTGGGGTATTTTAATACCCAAACGCAAAATGCCATAAACGCTTTGTGACCCATGTGTGACCTAAACGCACACACGCAAAATATCTTGATCGGCCCATATATGTACAGATTTGTTCACCCAAATGAGACAGAGGTGCATGTGCCCATCAGAGCGGATCCACCATTTAACTATACACGGATGAGGATCTAGAGTTTACTATGAAATCTATGAAAACACGGATAAAATCGGGAGATGTATGTCTGCCGGATCCCTGCCCATATATCGCCCTTACAAAGCCAAACAGTTACAGGTATACAATTTTATTTATTTAATAAATCCGTCAATGCGTGGCCGTTTTGGGCCTCTGATCTATCTGAGGGTGATCTGTCGACTACTGTCCGAGCTGGAAATTAACGTACACCCTATCCGAGGGCTACGTAGTGAGTGTTCTCCAGCTCACTCCCCTTTGAGGAGTTTGCGAGACAAAGACTCATAATGGACCGGTCTATTTGCAGTCGACTATCTATCGACTCTTCTTTAAACTTCTACTCAACGGTCCTGGCGTGCCAGTCAGAAGCCGCGTATGTCAGCCTGGACCTGACGTACGATTTGTAGACCCCAAGCTTTGTATGGAGCGGGAGGTTGCTGGTCAGCACAGGAAGCAGTAGTGTCATGTAGTGTGCACATGATTTACGTTTGCCTCATCACTTCCTCAGTGCTGGCACTCACTGAGTGGCCTCTGTTAGAGTTATCGATCTGGCGTTGAGGGTATTTTGCTCGTAGGGTATTTTGAGTCTTAGATAATTTAGGGCTTTTTTCGTTTTACGTTTAGAAAGGTCATATTGCGTTCTTAAAGTAGGTCATTGTGCGCCTAACACAATCTTAGCCTCCTAAGTCCGTGTACAAAATTTGAAACATATTCCGAAATTCGGTTTGAAACATTATTGTCTAAGAAATTCTAGCTTCAAAACTTAAGCAAATTTTTCAAGAGTTAAGACGTCTACCATTCGATGAGTAAAGAAACGGTTGTTCGTTTCTTTACTTGTGAAATTGTCACGCCTCTACCTACCCAAATTTCACTACATCGTTTTCTTCGTATACCCCACGAATGCTTCAAGTATGACCTACTAATACTATAATTCTAAAATACGCAACTGAATTCTATCAAATCAATAAGCATAGCATCGATGCATTGTACGTCGTGTACGGTATCATTGTTAGCTTAACATTGTGACAGAGAATAGGTACCTAAATAACGTGCATTCGAAATTACAATTTAAGTGTTGAATTTGTACAATTCTGTTCAGTTGTTGAAGCATGTTCGTTTTCATACGTTCGTTTTCAGTTTCACACAGGCTTCATGATGCAGTAGTATTTCAACCTTTTAGATACAGAATTTTTTATCTAGTATTATTTTGTTTTATCAAAGTATATTATTTTCTTTTTTCGATGTTCTTCCATCTCTGTTACTCCGGTGATGCCTTCGTTTGCGTGATAAGGAGAGATGCACGAATTATACGCTTTGCGAAGTTCACGATAACTAGCGAGTGCTAAAGAATATACTCTAAAGGTCGAGGATGTTCATACGTAGGAAAAATATTAAACCTTTAATAGTTCAAAGCACTTCAAAAAATATTGTATAAACCAAATTAAATGGAAATAAGTTAATACCTTATTTAGAATCTTTGAAAGCTATCTTTCAATCAAGAATTCGCTAGATGTGTATGGCACAGGACTGGTCATTGTGACAATCATTTACGCAGGCCTATGTCCAGCAGTGAAAATCTTTCGGATGAAATGATGATGACGATGAAGCACCTATATAAAATTTGTACATATCATATTATTTCAGTAATGAAGAATAAGATTCGGATAAACTACTGTAATAGTGGTAATTATGCACACTGGCCACACTGACATATCATTTTTTTTTTTGTTTTAATTTGTCTATGGTCACGCTTTGTGCAACACGTTACACGCATTTTTTGCTTAAAAATTTGTAATACAGTTACATTTCACATTGCTTTTTATCTTATTTTTAAAAGTATAAATAATACTTTGGTCACAGTTTAAATTTTGATATGCTTTTTAACATATTTCATTATACGATTTTATAATTCTTATGTCCTAACTTTAGTAGAGACATAAGCGTAAGTAGAAACGCATCACGGAGATCTAGCATTTAAAAATAAAACTACCACAGACAAAGTTCGTGTGCTTTTCGGCCGTGTCTGCCATGTTTTGTCCTATTTGTCGCGCTTGATCAACGCGTTTATTGTTTAAAAACTAGTAGCAATAAATGAAAACTAATTCTTTAGTTACGAATTCAGTTGATTCTGTGACGCGACCTACTTGCACATAATAGAGCCACTATCTCATGCACATTTGTTATTATTTTGTTTGTGAGTTTGAGCCCGTCACGGTTGCAGACGAAGGATCGTTGAAGGGAAATCGCGTAGAGTCCGTCTTGCTCGCTCACGTCGCGTGTTAGTATTCATTCATTGTGGTATCGGATTATTAGACGGTGATTTCTCGCTGTGCATTATTGGTGCAGCGCGAGGATAGTGCCGTGGTCGGTGCAGCGACAGCGGGCGCTCGGCGCGAGCCCACGTGACGCGTGTTTGGGTGATAGTCGGGACGGAGCGCGGGCGGCCGCAGTGGCCGCGCAGCGCCGGAGGTGAATCACCCCTGTAGTCTTGTGGATCTGTTTACGCGAGTGCATCTAGTGCGGAAGTGAGGCATGTGCGGCGCGCGACGTCGCCGATGACGACCGCGGTGCTTTAAGCTGTGAGCTGTGATAATTATGTCGTTCGGGTTATGAGTGTGTGACAAAGTTGTAGTGTAAGGACACTGGAGCCCCTAGCCGGAGTTGGGCCCGCCGGGGCGGCCCTAGTGCTTCTCGGGGCTCCGCACGAAGGTAAAATGGCTGCGTGGAACCGCCACCACCATTTCAACATGCTGATGGACGAGAACGCCAAGAAACGTAAGTACTTTAACAATGTATGAGACCCTCTCAAGTTTTTTTTACTTGCACATAAGGCATTCATTTCGTAATTAGAAGTATTGCATGTAAATTCATCAGTCTCATTATACCTATAATTATGACCTCTTAAAAGTTAAATAAATAAAATAAAATAAATAAATATCTTGGGACATCTTACACAAATCAACCTAGTCCCACGGTAAGCTCAATTAAGGCTTGTGTTGTGGGTACCAGGCGACGATATATATAATAGATAGATACGTATAGATATTTAGATACATACACAGCCATGACCAAGGAACAAACATTTGTGATAAATAAATACACAAAGAATGCCCTCGCCGGGATTCGAACCCGGAACCTCCAGCTTCGTAGGCAGGGTCACTACCAACTAGGCTACAGAGGCTGAAAAAAATATTTTACACTTCAAAATACACTTTAATTGCATGTTTTCATTTGACAGAATTAAAAACAATTATTACTTGTTAACGCCATTATGTAGTTAGTATTTGCTAATTACAACATAATCAAATATCAAACACAGCTAAATTTTGATGTGTTCAGATGCTGCTTCAATATAGGACAATTTTTGCTTTGCATGGTGCATTTACTGTCATTAGTTGACACACTTATATTATTATAAGCAATACATATACAATTATATTATTATTTGAATATTAAGTGAGAGTTATTTGTGTCACCTGTTGCAAAATTTTACATCAGCATATATATTCCAATAGGAATATAAAAACATACTATTCCACCAAATGCATGCAAGAGTTGCATGCACTGAACTTTGGACTTATTGATTAATTGAAATTGCAAGAATTTGTGTTACAATTTTTTTCTAAATATGTTATTTTTTAGTTATTACAGAATTCCGTTACTGTGAAGAATTGCATGTAAGATCTAACCTTTTTTTGGTCATTTGCAGAAAAAGTGTACCTTTTAATGTCACGAAAATAAGTTTGTAAATTGAGATTTCTCAGTTTAGTTACTCCCATATTAAAGGTATGAAAAATTCTGTAACAAATTTGAGATTTTTTTATCAGTTTCATTACATTTCGTTTCATACATTTAGTATGGGAGTAACTAAACTGAGTAATCTCAATTTACATACTTATTTTTGTGACATTAGGGACAATTTTTTTATTTTATAACTGAAAAATATGCATGATGCCGAGTAAAATGATGTATTACAGTCCATGATCGCAAAAAAAATGAAAAGGTACACTTTTTCTGCAAATGACCCTTTTAATCTATTTTATATTCATCTGTTGTACAAGTATACATTAGCCTAAAAAAGCTAAGAAGTTGAAGCTGATATGTTGAATTTGAGTTGTATATTTTCATTTTAAATAGAACTAAGTACATGTTTGCACACATCTAAAACTCATTTGCATGATGTTTTGACTGCTAGTTAACAAATATAACTGCTGAAAAAATAAGTCTTAATAATAATTGTCTGCACCATGCTGAACTTACCAATCTGTTATTTTGCAGTCACAATTTTGACTTTGACTTGTAAAAGTAAAGTTGACATTCAAAGAACAATAGTATGGGGGTGACAATTATTTTACTGATATCTTGGTATATCATATGTAAGGTCAAGTTAAGTAAGCAAAATATAATATGTTTCTGTTTTCCTCTGACCTGAGGTGTTATATAAAATTGTATAATATGCATGAAGTATTCCAATTTCAAATATACAACTTGACCTTATAATGATTTATATATAACAAAAAGGTCTAAAAGCCTTAGATTTTGGTCTCACATTTGATTCTGATACACATATTTATTGGTCTGAAATATGGGTTTGCATTGTACTTCACTTTATTTTGCATTACAAATAATGTAATCAATCTTGATATGTGTATTGTATGGAAAATGATTTCTTATTTTTAATACTACATACAAACAATAACTCAACAGTATAGGCAGTATGTGTGGATAGTATTGGTCAGCTGCAGGATACAAGACCTATGCATAAAATGTATGTAGGATGGGTTTCCTTTATCTGCAGTTGATGACAGGCTTGTGTGCTTAACATTGCATGACTATAACTAACTTCATTGACTTGGATCAGTGGTGTAGGGACAGAACTGGATATAGCTTTTAATATATTTAAATGCAATAATAACAGTGTTTACAAAAGGAATAGCTATAATATGTGCATACTGATTTTCAACCACTTACCAATTAAAATAAAGTCACTTGAAGGCAACATATTCAAACATAAATTAAGATCGTGGCTCCTTGAAAACTGCTTTTACAGTGTGAGAAACTTCCTTAATTATAAAGATACCTCAGATACCTAGTTGGAAAAGATTTTGGAAAAAATGTTTTAATATAATGTTAAAAACAGATTAATTTTTAGTCTCGACTTTTAAAATATATTCTTAACATTGATGCACATTGGATTGGCTATCCGCAGACTTTCATTGTATTATGTATATGAGTAAATTAAGTCACTATTAAGTTGTTAACTTGTTTGAATTGAGTATAATACACTACTGAATCCTAGTCTAGATACATTTGCATGCTGTATGAAGACAGCTGGAAAAGGTGGAACTATATCTAACATAATATTAAGATATGTAACTAACCCTTTTTCTGCAGATAAATTTATCTTATCTTAAAATGTTGACACAGTCAAAGACAAAATAAGGTGTACACAAAAATATTCATAAATATGTCCCAGTGCAATCTAGTTCTGTGTAATAAGAACGTCGTAACATATTTACGAGCGGATTCTTTCAATACTTATTTTAGCACTTGACTGTACATATGTAATTTAATGTACGGTCGGCTCTAATAATATGTATACGATTTTGATCCTTATGCCCAGGACATACGTTCCGAAATGTATACATATTATTAGACGTGACTGTACCTAAATTGAATAGACATTATTTTGATTTTGATCAACAAAAATGTTATGTGACAGTTCAATTATAGTCAAATGTGTAATATTATATAATCTATGAGATGTCATCTGTAAGCCCTGTGTTCTATAGTGCCACCAAATTATTTATTTTCTAATAGTAATGGCATTATTTATTTTCTAATAGTAATGGCACTATGGTAATGTTAGTAAAAAAAATAGGAATCTAGTTATATATGAATAGTTTTAGCATTAGTTAAAGGAGAATGACCTCCTCCTAGATTTTTGTGTGAATATAACAGTGGAAATAAAAAATAACAAATCTGTACCTCTCCGACCCTAACCTGGATAGGTTTGTTAGGTACCTTTTATCCCTTAGAGCAGAAATAAAAGCCCCGCGCAGCGGGCCTTCGTCGACTGGTTGCCAGGTCCAAATTGCTCACTAAAATTCTTTGGAAAACAGAGCAAATGGTTGAGAAAGGTTAAATTTAAGGAATAAAAAAATATTTTTAAAAATATTGTTAAAACTACTCACTTTTAATACATTAAATAGTAGGAACATCACAATTATGCACAATTGTTATTCAATACATACACATTAGACACGAAAATCATTAGGACAAACAATATTTAGGAACAACCAAGTTAGGTTAGGATTAACAATTTCGGTAATACAAAAATATGCGCAACACTGTTTAATGCCATTCATTTTTCGGCGTGAAGTTGTTATGCGACAAATTTTTTGACATAAAAATATTATGCCACCTGATATAGACCCATCCTCAAGACAGGAAAAGAAAGCGTGAAAAGGCAAAAAAAAGCTGGGAGGAGAAAAAGTTCCAAGAGCGAAACGGAAGACCATGGACGAAGAACTATGGAATTTTATTTATTTATTTATGTATGTGTGTTTGTAATTAACAGTACTCCTCCTAAATCGCTGGACTGATTTAGCTTAAGTTTTTTATATTTCAAAAAGTTCTTGAATGATTCAAAAAGACAGTTGGACATTGGTATGGGAGCTAATGCAAGCAGATCGAAAATGGTGGCGTGAAATTGGGGACTCCTATGACCAGCAATGGACTGCGATTGGCTGATGATGATGGGAGCTAATCCCATAGTCAAGTTTCAACCTAACAAACATGTCATATTTAATTAAATAATTTAATAAGGATTATTAAATGAATTCTAAGTTTAAAATTCTTAGGTGATTACTAACTTACAAAATTAAAAAAAATGTGTTACCCATAGTTTATGTATTTGCATTATACTGAAAAATTATTTGTACTGCATTCGTGCACATAAACGCAATATTTACCAGTCAAAATAGCATTTTTTTGTTTTCCCATAGTTGACGTACAGCTTATTGGCAGCAGTGACGTTATGGCAACAAAATAATTTGTTAGTAGCATTTGAAGGCCCCATACAAATGTTAAAACTTTAGTCCTTAAATCAGACTTTTGTATTGATTTCATGCATCAGGTCCTGTATATATTTGATATTCACTAATCACAATAAATCTGTCAAGTAGCTGTCACAGTGAAACCTTGCTCGTCGGAATATATCATTTTACGTTGAAAAAGTCTATCGTTCTGCTCGAAAATAGTGCCTTAAAGTAGCAAATAGTGTCAGTGGCCACTGGAAACGTTATTTTCACGTAGAACTCAACTGGTGAAGCAAAATACGTCGATATTGTGTGTGACTGACATAACGTTCGGTTAAATTCACATCTACCGACCCAAAAATATTGACATATTTGACGTACCAGTCAGTGTTACTGCAAGGAAAAAATAAAAAGTGTTTATTCGGATTCCAGTTTTTTGGCCATCATTGGGGACCGTTCGAAAACTAAAAACCAAATATAAAATGGACTTGTCAGAGGCGGCATTCGAAAAAATCTTCGTCAGGATGAAGTTCGAGATGGAACAACAGACTGAAATCATAGCCAACAGGCTTAGCGACTCCTTGAATGATGAATTAACGGACATGCGAAAAAAACAGGAAGATAGTGAAGAAAAGATCATGATCTTAGAAAAGAAAATTACCCAACTACAAAATAGAGAGAGACAGAGGAACATCATTTTCCATGGAATAACTGCAGAAAACTGGGAAAAAGAGGAAAAAGTTTTGGAAATTGTCAACAATTCTATGGGCATTACTCTCGAAAGATTGGAGATTCAGTTCAGCCGGAGGCTAGGGAAATCTAATAAAAGCCCAATATTAATTAATCTTTCATCTCAATGGAAGAGAAATACGATCTTAAAAAACCGGAAAACCTTGAAACAAAAGTGCCCGGAAGTGTATGTTACTGAGGACTTTCCGAAAGAGGTTTTAGAAGAGAGGAAAAAACTTAAAGAGCAACTAGAAATTGAAAAAGAAAAAGGAAATGTAGCATATATAAAATACGATAAGTTGATAATTAAGGGAAAAAAGGACAACAAAAAGAGGACTTTGTCACAGTCTCCACAGCAAGAGAGTAATGGATCACCATCCAGCAAACAAGGACCGGCTAAAATACTCAAGGGAGACACACATGGTCAGCAGAACGTGAGAGCAACACTACGGCGAAATGAGCAACCATAGGGAAATCAGGACAGCATCGGCAGCGACAACAAACGAAACCAATCTGAAAGAAACTTTACTGCACCTCCAAGCCGGTTGGTCACCGTGGAGGACAAAGTCGACCAAAACCTTCCAACCCATCAATCTAAATCCCAGAAAACAAACAACAAACACCACACCACATGTATGTATATATCCACACTCAATGTGCTAACCCTGAGAACAACTGAAAGATTAACAGAGCTTACTTTGGCCCTGAGAACTGTCAAATGGGACATACTAGGCCTAAGCGAGATTCGAAGACAAGGCGAAGCTATAGAAGAATATGACGATTTTATAATGCATTATATAGGAGAAACTCCTGGCCAATATGGAGTTGGATTTTTAATTAAGAAATACTTGAAGACCAACATAAGAGAGATATCTGGAGTCTCCGAAAGAATAGCATACCTTAATTTAAAATTACCAGAATATAGCAAAGAGTGGACTATAGTGCAAGTTTATTCTCCTACTGAGAAAGCCAAGAAGGAGGAGTTAAACAAATTTTATGACACGCTGAACGGCATTGTTCACAAGCACGCCAACAATAACATAATTGTCATGGGAGACTTTAACGCCAAAATAGGCTTAAGGCAAGAAGGCGAAGATAATCTCCTAGGAAAATACACAGAGGGAAATAGGAATAGAAATGGACAAAAACTCATTAACTTTGCTTTCGAACATGGCTTAACCATCTTGAACAGTAAATTTAAGAAAAGAATATCTCGGAAATGGACTTGGATTTCTCCAGACGGACATACCAAGAATGAGATTGATTTTATTCTAACCAACCAACACAAGCAGTTTGAAGACACAGGCATTGTCAGCAACATAAACTTCAATACAAATCACAGGATGGTCAGAGCCAAGTTGAAAGTACAACCATTGAAGAAGCCAAGACCAAAAGCCAACCCTAAACATATTAACGTTAAGCTCAGCTGTCAACAAGAAGAAATTAAAAACATTACTATGAATTCATTTTGCAACTTTAAAAAGGAAACTAAAAACCTTAATATTCAAGAAAAATATGATCTTTGGGAGTCGAAAATTAAAGGAACAATACAGAAAATCACAAGGCCAAAAGATAGATTAGAAACAGAAATAACTGACTACACAAGGAAACTGATAGAAAATAGAGCACACCTTATAAGAGAAAAGAACAAGAGTAGACAAACTAGACACCACATAGCAGCAATGAGTAAATTAATAAACTTAAACTTACGAAAAGACAGAAATAAGTATAGGCAAAATGTCATAGAAAAGCATGTAAGTCAAACTGGGGGCATAAAAAGAGCATGGAAAGAACTTGAAAGTAGAAAGAGCTGGGTTACCAAAATTAGCAACATCAATATGCTTGGCTGCGAAACAAGGAGAAAAAGTATACTGGACATTGCGACAACGTTTTACAAAAACCTTTACGAAACCCAAGAGCACCAACAGGCAGTAAATCTGGAACATGTTGAAGATGAGGACGCACCAACCATACTGGAAGCCGAAGTCGAACGGGCCATAATGTCGCAAAAGAAAGATAAATCCCCTGGGCCAGATGGCATATCTAATGAGCTAATCATTGCTTCAAAAGATGCTTCGACTCCGGTCTTAACAGAACTATTTAATGACATATTATCTGGAGAGGAAATACCTATGCAATGGACTACCTCAAATATAATTTTGTTGTTCAAAAAAGGCGACCCATATTCTATCAATAACTATAGGCCAATTAGCCTGATGTCAAATGTTTATAAAATATTTGCTAAAGTCATTTTACATAGACTAACAAACATACTAGATGAGAATCAACCTGAGGAACAGGCTGGGTTTAGACGTGATTACTCAGTGTTGGACCATATCTTCACCTTAAGACAAATAATAGAGAAATGCGGCGAATACCAAATTCCAATATATATATCCTATGTAGACTACAGCAAAGCATTTGACTCACTAATTCACTCAAAAATTTGGGAAGCTCTGAAAGAACAAGGAGTAATGCTGAAATACATAAGGTTAATAAGAAACATATATGAGAAAAGTACTGCCAGAATACAATTGGAAAGCAAGGGAGAAGAGATACAAATCAACAAAGGAGTCAGACAAGGAGACCCCCTTTCTCCAAAAATATTTTCTGCAGTGCTTGAGACAATATTTCGGAACCTCTCCTGGGACGGTAACCCCAACTATGGGCTTAAAATTAATGGTACCACACTGACACATCTACGCTTTGCAGATGACCTAGTTTTAATAGCGAAAACAGCTGAAGACCTGCAAAATATGCTAGAGGAACTTGCGAAAGAGAGTCTAGAAATGGGCCTGCAAATGAATTTAGAGAAGACTAAAACTATGACTAACTCTGTAAAGACGCCCATTAAGGTCAACCAGGAAACACTTGAGTTTGTAGATGAGTATGTTTATTTGGGCCAAACAATATCCATGGAAAATCAGATGGAGAAAGAGATAACAAGGAGAACAACCAATGCATGGAAAAGGTACTGGTCGCTTAAAGAAGTTATGAAGAATAAAGAGTTTAAAATGTCCACCAAGCGGAAGCTATTTAATTCGTGTGTTTTACCGGTTCTAACTTATGGCAGCCAAACCTGGACCTTAACGAAGAAGAATCTAAATAAACTACAAGTATGCCAAAGGTCTATGGAGAGGAGCATGCTAGGAGCAAAACTAAAGGATAAAATAAGGAATACAGTTATAAGATCCAGGACAGGTGTGGACGATGTAGCCATTAAGGTCAAAACACTCAAATGGAGGTGGATAGGTCACATAATTAGAAATAAAGAAAAATGGAGTAAGAGAGTAATTTGGTGGTTCCTAAAAGATAGGAAAAGGAAAAGAGGCCTACCTAAAGCGAGATGGGAAGACGAAATTGTCAAATTCGCAGGAAGGCAATGGACAAGACTGGCAAGAGAAAAGGAGAAGTGGAAAGGGATGGAAGAGGCCTTTGCCAAACGGCATACAGACCGAACCGATGCTGTCTAAATTTCAGAGAAAAAAAAAAAAAAACAATACTTGTAGTTTAATTTTTTATGCATTTTCTAAATTTTAAATTTTCTTGTAAACTTTTGTCTGAATAAAAGGCTTATATTATTATTATCTTTTATTTCATCTTCATCTTAGATTAGGTAATTTATAATAGGTTTATAAAAATAAAATACAATAAAACATACAAAAACAATACAAAACAAGTAAACACATTATAAAAAACCTAATCTAGGGTGCCGCAGGCAGCGGGGCGGGCCCAAGCTGCCGGTGGTTAGGGCTACAGGGAGAGGAACCGCCGGACTATGCGCGCCGTGTCCAGGATTACCGCCTTCTGCATCTGACCCTTGACCCAACCACCTAGCGAGAGCCTCTTGAGGTGTTGATCGAGACTCTTCGCTATGAGACCATTCGCAGAAACAACTATCGGCACAATGATCGCCGAATCAACCTCCCACATGTCGGTTACCTCGTGAGCCAAGTCAAGGTACTTACTGGCTTTGTCCTTCTCGGCCTTCACGAGGTTCTCGTCATGGGGGATCGTGATGTCGATGAGCATTGCCCGGCGTTGCGATCGATCTATCAGCACGATATCAGGCTTATTGGCTACAATAGTCCTGTCCGTGATGATAGATCGATCCCAATAGAGCGTGGCACGACCATTTTCGAGAACTGCCGCAGGTGTGTACTTATAGTAAGGCACTTCGAAGCCCACAAGGCCGTATTGAAGAGCAAGCTGCTGGTGTACAATCCTGGCTACGAGGTTGTGTCTGTGCAAGTACTCGGTGTTAACAATCTGAGAACAACCGGAAATAATATGCCTGAGTGACTCACCGGGACGGCGGCATGCCCGACAAATGTCGACCGTACCGTCCTTCAGGATATATTTCCGGTAGTTATTCGTCATGATAACCTCGTCAGCAATTGCACAGGCAAAACCCTCGGTTTCTCCGAAGAGGTCCCCGAATCGTAGCCAGTTCACCGACGCGAGCAGATCTACGTCAGGTCCCGTGAGGGCCTTGTAGAACCGCCCGTGTAGCTCCTTGCTCTTCCATACCGCCCTGCGGTCCTCGGTGCTTAGTACCACAGGTCTGCGCCAGTTCTCTTTTGCCAAGGAGAGCGGCGTGAGGTTCCGGTCTACTGCCACCACATCACGATGCATCCCGCACTCATTGTTAAGGAAATAGTTTCTGAGATTGTACACCTCGCGGTTGTGGAGGTCTTTGGCATTTAAGAAGCCGCGGCCTCCACATTTACGCGGGATGTACAATCTCATAACTGATGAGCGCGGGTGTAGCATTCGATGTGTGGTAAGCAGTGTACGGACCCTTCGATCCAGGGCGTCCAGCTCGGTCTGAGTCCACCTTAGTATGCCAAAGGAGTATGTGAGTATGGGTATTACCCAGGCGTTGAAGGCGCGCACTTTGTTGCCTCCTGACAAAAGACTGTTAAGTACTTTTGTGAGCCGGCTGAAAAAGCGCTCCTTCACCGCCTGTCTAATTCCCATATCTTCAATACCCAAAGACTGTGACATACCAAGGTATTTATAGGTTTCTGCTTCCGAGATAGATCTGAACGACATTGTCTCAGAAAGCTGTAAATTTGTTGAATTTACTACTTTCCCCCGCTGCACATGCATAACCGCACACTTATCGACACCAAATTCCATATTGATGGCACTACTGAAAACTTCTGTGGTTCGCAGTAGTTCCAACAAGTCTTGGCTGTTTGGCGCAAATAATTTGAGATCATCCATATACAGAAGGTGAGAAATGACTTCACCCTCTCTCCGAAGCTGGCAACCTAGTCCTGAATCCTTCAGCAGGGTACTGAGGGGATTCAGAGCTAGGCAGAACCACAAGGGACTCAGACTGTCACCCTGGAATATTCCTCGCTCGATCCTTATGAAGTCCTGCGGGCCAGAGGGGCCATCCCCTCCTCCTGGTTGACGAAGGACTGTGGTCCACTGCCTCATACACGCGCCGAGAAAGGATCTTAAAGTTGCATTAACTTTATACAGCTCCAAGACCCTTTCCAACCATGAATGAGGCACCGAATCATAGGCCTTCTTGTAGTCAATCCAAGCGGCGGAGAGGGCCCCTTTGTTACGCCGGACTTGCTGGCAAATGGTCATGTCGATGAGGAGGAGCTCTTTAGTACCACAGGACCCAACCCTACATCCATTTTGAGCAGGAGCCAAAACATTGTTCGAAACAATGTGCGCGTTAATTTTTACTCTCAAAATGGATGTAAGGAGCTTGTACAGTGTGGGCAAGCACGTGATGGGTCGGTAGTTCTTCGCTTCCGTGGTACTACCGGACTTGTAGAGCAGGAAGGTTACACCAGTTGTTAAAGAAGGTGGCAGGGAACCGAGCTCGAGGGCTTGTTGGAATTGCGTTGCCAATCGTGAGTGCGAGCATCGAAACCATTTTAGCCAGAAGTTGTGCAATCCATCCGGCCCAGGACTTTTCCAGTTCTGAGTCGTGCGGATAGCACAACTTACGTCATCGGGGCTGATGGTAACTGCCCCCATAGGTTCGATGGTCTCGCATTCACGTTCGACAACGGTCATCCATTCACCCTCGGTGTGTCCGACGGGCGCTGACCAGATACTACGCCAGAAATCACTCATGGCAGTAGCATCCGGCAACCGCGCGTTGGACACACGGTAGTCGGTTTCCTCCCACTTTCGGTAAACCTTCCTTTGGTCACTCTGGAAAAGGCGATTCTGCTGGAATCGGTTCACACGCTCTCTGTAGCGGCGAATACGGTTTGCCCATGCATAAACCTTCTGCTTCAGAAAGTCGATGCGCTCTGTGAGGTTGGCCATGTAGTCGCGGGGTGCAATACCCGTTCCCGCGAACGCCTGGTTCACAAAGCGCATTACTCGGGGGCGGTTGTTGCCCCCCCTGAAGCAGATCAGCTTTGCAATGAGAGTCCTAAACGAGTCGATACGTCGCTCGATCCGCACCTGCCACGCGGGGACACCCCCAGCGGTCCTAGGTGCACGGTCAGAGTCCGGAAACTTGACTCGAGCAACACGGCACGCTGCAATGGCCCCGCAGTACATGATCGAGTGCGTATCATCCAAATCTTTACTGGATCGTATATACGGCTCCAGTAAAGCGTTTAGGGCTCCCATCAACGCTAGATTGCGCCTATTCATGGGCAAATGTGGTAATCGTGGCCTAGAGTTGGGTGTGAAGCGATGCTGCATAATCGCTTCCTCCAGAGTCCTCCTCAATTGCTCATTGTCTGAAGTACTCACACTCAGGTTCGCAGCATCGTCCTCATCAGCAGCAGGACCGACCCGCAGTGCCTCGGATGCCAAGTCATGTACCGGCACCGGGTCCGGCGACGTGGGGGGGGGGTCCTGCGCCGAGGAAGGGGTCGCGCGAACAGGGAGAGCCTCCAGGCGAAGCCGATCAAGTGTCGAGTCATCCAGCCGCTTTGATCGTTGGATGACTCGCACTTGATCCGATAGTCGCTGCGCAGTCACATTAATGGTTGGTTCAAGGGCCTGAAACAGAGGAAGCATCCGGACACGATACGCGGATAGGTTAGTTTCTCCCTCTGTAGCCCCGTAGTAGGCGCGCATGACATTCTCATTCATAGCTTGAGACCATGTCATGCGTCGCACTACACCACCGGCAGCGGGAGCCGTGGGCGGGGCAGCATGTCCCGCGGGCCCCAAGCGTGCCGGCAGCGGTGGCCGTCCTCGCCGCGCAGGTGGTCGTGGCGGCGGCGGCGATGGTCCGCGCTCGTCGCTGCTCGAGCCGCTGATGTCGGGCGCGGTGGCGTAATCATCACCCGAAGAAGATTTCGAGGAGATTGATGTCGACGAGGCGGACGAAGGTGTTGGGCGTGCGGTTCGTGGGGACGCTTGATCCTTACGTGCTTTGCTGCGAGTGTACATCTCTTGTGGTATTTTGATTTGACAGTTACATGTCGGCACTAATCAGAGTGTATCTGATTATTATCGTCATCTGTACCCTTGAATGTACATTTACTATAGAAAGGGCAAATTTTCCGAGACGGGAAGGTAAAAATGGTCTTGTTAATGCCGGTAAAATACATTATTTATCAAAAATATTTAAGAGTGTATAAAAGCACGTTTGACTTTGACGGCGTCAAGTTTATTATTATTATTAATCACAATAAATAAACCACATGGACACAGTAAATAAAAAAATGGATCATGTAGGTAGCTTGTTCGAGTTTTCATCAGCATCATTACATTAAACAAAGCTTCAGTGGCTGCCCATCCGTCGCCGAAGAGACGTGCATATTCTCTGTTTCCTCTATAATGTGTTGTTTCTTCCGTCCTCACCACCCTACCTTTCGGAGTGTTTTAGGTTCTTGGCTGAAGGCAGCGGCCATCGACTGCGTTCTAGTGCTAACATGACTTTATCCATCCCACCTCATCGGCACCGCTCTTACAATAAGTCTTTTGCTGTATACTCGGTAAAGCTATGGAATTCGTTGCCACCCTCCTTCCGACAGTGTCAGTCAGTGGCATCGCTGAAAGCTAATTTAAATAAGTTGTGGCTTTCAGATGAATCCAAATGATATACGTGGTATTTTATCGAATCTCTGTATGTATATATATGTGTATATATAGTATATGTATATATTACATTTATATATATATTATATGTATGTATTGTATTTATAAATATATTATATGTATGTAGGTATAATATCTTTGTTATGTAACAATAGAGTAATAAGTATAGTAGATAAGAGTTAGATAAAAACAATAGTTTTTTTTTTTTATATATAATTATAGAATTGATAATAATATCCAGTTATTTTCACTGTAATCCTTACAATTTTGTACAGTTCGTCTGCCTAGCACTGCTCTAATTCTCTCAACTACTCAAAGGTTAGCTGGAAGAGATCCCTTGCAGGGATAAGCTCGCCTTTGTACAATTGTCTTGTGTTTTGTGTACTTTTCTATATTTATTTGTACAATAAAGTGTTTACTACTACTACTACTACTAAACAATAAAATGGTATAAAAGTTAAATCAGGTATCTGTTCTTAACCCCCTGCAACTTAGGTGACGTACTTCAGACGTATTTTCAACTTTATGGTGTTGATAATAAGACACATGTCACGTGACCGACAGTGGCAGAGAGAATCATCTTCAAGCAACCTGTAACTCATTTTCTCGCCACATAAATATATAGTATAATGCACGTATATTAACCTGCTAAATTTAATTTCTTCCTTAGCACCTAGCCTGTAAGATACAATTCAGTATATCACCCGGCACCACTAACCCTTAGCATCAATCAAAGGACATTTCGCTCCGAGTTGTATCTACCCCTTGATTCATTGGGCATAATACGATTTTCCGTTCTACCACCTCCTATAGAGACGTGCATTCTACGCTGTAAACGTGTTCAATGCACACCCCCTGCGACCTGTCATGTAACGCCTACATCCCTTTGACCTGCTTCTGTCATTGTTTAGATGGGACGAACCCTTAATACGCTTGATAAACCATGCTTACTATTGCCATAGTTATCTTTAGACCCGGGAATAACATAACAGTTAAAGTAGTTTGTTTTGCTAGCTGTTGTTTTGAGTGTATTTTTCGGTGTATCGCGTATTTGAAGTAAAATTAATTCAAAGTTTTGCTTCGAAATATATTAAATAATATTTGTCAGAATAGAGCCTTTTGAAATACATATAATGGGTGGCATTTTCAGTTTTAAGGACACCAAATTCGCATGAAAGTCAAAAAACCTTTATTGAAGTCGAGTTTTTAACGACAATTAAATACGATATCTTTAGGGATTTATAGGCACTTGATCGGCATTTTTTATAATAATATCGCTTATAGTTTATAAAATTAACATGAAAAGTTTTTATTGAATTTTAGTCTTTAATTGTCGTTACAAACCTTACTGTTTCTAAGCTTTTTTAATCGAACTTTGAAGATTTATCTCATAGGTAACCAGGTACCTCTATAAAAAGAATAAATAAAATAGGTTACATGTTGGCAATAGCAAACACAGTATTTTTAAAACGTAAATTAAACTACACTGCAAATTAAAAGTAATCTTCAAAATAGCCTTTTAATTTACGCTTATTGTAAATGAGTAAACTCTTTTTGTATTGGTAGTAAGTGGCATTACGACTAGTTACGTAGAAATTGAAACTCCAGTGAAAGTTAGAAACTCTACACTCGAAGTTGTTGACGAATATGTATACCTGGGACAAACAGTCCAGCTGGGTAAGTCCAACTTCGAGAAGGAGATCAATCGTCGAATCAGACTTGGTTGGGCGGCGTTCGGGAGACTACGCAATATCTTCTCGTCCAATATACCGCAGTGTCTCAAGTCGAAAGTCTTCGACCAGTGTGTGTTGCCAGTGATTACTTACGGATCTGAAACGTGGTCGTTCACTATGGGACTCATTAGGAGGCTCAGAGTCACTCAACGAGCGATGGAGAGGGCAATGCTCGGGGTTTCTCTGCGAGATCGCATCAGGAATGACGAGATCCGCAGAAGAACGAAAGTGACTGACATAGCCCGAAGAATCGCCAGGTTGAAGTGGCAGTGGGCTGGCCATATTGCCCGGAGGACCGATGACCGGTGGGGTCGGCGTGTTCTCGAGTGGCGACCACGCACTGGACGGCGCAGCGTGGGAAGGCCCCCCACAAGATGGAGCGACGACCTGGTAAAGGTTGCGGGTGTCCAATGGATGCGGACAGCTCACGACCGATCTTTGTGGAACTCTCTGGGGGAGGCCTATGTCCAGCAGTGGACGTCAATTGGCTGATGATGATGATGATGATGATGACGTAGAAATTGTATGCTGTTGCTGTTACAATAAAGTACAATGTTAACATTTAAATTGCCTAACATGCACCATAATAACACTACCTCCGTAAAGATTGCTTTATGACATAATTTGTAGTTTATTTTGGGGCGAATTATGATCGGTCCATATAGTCCCGACCCGACCCCAAAATTCTTTAACGCGACCGCCATCCACCCCTACCTTTAACCTAATTCTGTGTAACCCTCGCAGTGTTCCATACTTTATTAGATAACACGGCTTTTATGTCTCCGCAGCGGATTGCCTGTAATCAATTGGGATACAATGCAACTTATTGATTGGTTGAATCACTTTATTTCAATTATTGGTCTACAATATGGGTCACAGTGACTGGCGAGATCGATTTAATATTTTTTTGTTTTATTGTTTGTTATGACGCTAAAAAATAGACCTAAAATTGACATGTTCTTGCTATATATGGCAAGTATCCAGTGGGTAGTAAATGAGTAGGTAAATTATTTCTACATTGTTGTGTAGTGATGTACATAAGGCTCCGTTCTTTCTTTTTTATAGTTTCTCCAGGTATAACCAGCTCTGTCGGTTGTCTCCCACGCTTTTGGCACTCCACATAGAAATCGTTGCATTCGCTGGATCTAAATAAACACAACAGATTGTGCTCTTAAAACCCAGTTTCTGAGAAATGCGGGCCAGTCTCAGTTTATATTTACGTTCACATAATTAGCTAAGTAGGTATTTAGCGGTGGTGAGCTGTCACGGCTGACTGTATGAACTCTGTTGATGGAGTAATCTGTGGTTTGCTTAGTACTTCACAGTATTGCAAATAACGATACGTACCTATTAGCGGAACGATGATAAAATAAACGAAACGATTACTGTTTAGATGCGGGCTATTCTAAGCAAATAATCATCAGGGATTTCCCCCAAGCCAAGGGCCTAAATGCGAAATCTTTCTTACTTACAAGGATAAGGATAACAGATCTCTGACAATATTGCTAACAACCTCTTTGAAATTCATGAATGCGAAATAAAACATGCTAATTCCGTAGAATGGTTGAGGAAACAAAATTTACTTGAATAAATTAGCGGAAGGAAAGAATTTTACTAGGGACAGAATTATTACGCAACTCAGGAAGCGTTAAAATGTACCGCCTCCCCTATTTATGAAAAAAAAAGATCTAAAGAGGCAATGAAAATTGTATGTCGATGCTTTGGGTCGGGAGTGCCAAACATTTTGCAGGCGTTCTGGCCGGAACCGTCGCTATGGCGGCCGCCTCGCATTTTTGTCCGCGATCAACTTTCATTCTCTCTCTGAAAGCTGTTGCTACGCGGATGCTGGCCTCACGTTGCGCCGTCATTAAAGTCAAACGCTATGTAACTTTATGTAGATGATAATTGATAACGCGATCTTTGGAAAGTACTTAGACTAATATTTTCTTCAAGCGATGTCGCAGCTGCTAACAAAACAAATGTAGCGCATATCATGCTCAAGATTATTTGCAGAGGCAGCACATATAATATTAACTTTCAATTTGCATTACTGATAATTGGCTTCTCACGTATTTCGTGGTCTAGCCGTTCCTACGCAATTTGTACTCCATTTCACTAGTGGCAAAAAAAATTAACGTAACTGAAACGTATGTCGGCTCGCCGATGTTATCGTTAACGGTACCGCGTGTCTGGACCGCGCGGTGAATGGTCACCTTTCTCCGACGCAGAGTCTAGCTAGACACCAGACACTGGACGTCACAGCGACCGGTGAATGAGTTTCACATTGGAATGCGGAACAGCGATTTATCGTACAGCCAAAATTTTCGACGCGATTAAAATTGCCGAGAATAATTAGAAACTTGGTGGCTTCCCGCGTATTTTACTCGGTTTCAACAAAGCGTCTAATTCGGCTGTGAATGTAATTACAATGCCAGGTGTTAGGGAAATCTTATCCCATTCTTTATTTTGTCGCAATCAATTGTTTGAGCATTTACAGATGAGCAGTCTTCATAATTAATTGAGGTTTACGTTTCTTAGCGCGCTTGTTTATTAATAGATTTATTTTAGTTCAGCCCTTTTGAGCCGTTTTAAAAAATCACGTTTTATGGGTTGCTATTATAGCTAAATAAAAAAAAAATGATGATGGGCAGCAGCGTCATCATACTGGACACATTACTGCGATCGCCAACCCACTTGCCCAGCGTGGCGATTATGGGCATTTACCTCCTAATGCGTCTATACGCATAGTTAATAGGAGAGGCCTACGTCCAGCAGTGGACTATTATAGGCTGATGATGATGATTAATAGCTTGATACCATCAAAGTAGGTAGGTAATTAATGTGCGTCATAGTTTTAGTAAATTCATTTTCTATTGGTAAATTTAGATATACCTTGGTATAGAGTAGTAGCAATAAACATACCTACATGCAAAATATCCAATTGTTGTTGCAATTGACAACAATAGACTTTCAATACGGTTATGCATTAATTTTATTCCAGTGAAACTTGAAACAATGATTCGATTCGACCACGTGGACGGCGTGTGGGCATTCAAGCCCTGATGCCAATGCCGCACTCAGGTGCATAACAACTCATAGTATACTGACATAGAGCCACATGCGTCTTTTCTTTACCACTAACGAATGTGTCGGTCCTGAATGTTTGCGACGATTTCTCCGCAGACTTCCCAGTATCAATGTACGATTATGAACATTTCTGTCATAAGTAATTGGCTATAGTATGTTATGTCAATCGGAGGAACACCATTTGTCATCCTGTTTTACAAAATTTCGAGAAGTCGTCAGATCTTCGCCAATCGCGGGGAGCGGGGAGACACGTGGGAATGTTCTGGTTAAAAAAATAAAAAAGGAGAGGTTTTTTAGTGGGTAAACTCGGTGTCCCATTAGCCCGTAACGAGGAGTCCCACATAACCACCCGGGTTCGTCCCCACACCCGGGTGGTTTGCGTAACGCATTTTTTCCTCTCCTCAAAAAAAAAAGGTTAGGTTAGTCTTGATGTAGGCTCGTGAAATATTATTGTTTTAAGAATATCGGCAGGTATATGCCCATAATCAATAGATAATAACGGTATTGCGGATTGTTCATATTTTTTTATTAAAGACTAAGATCACATTGTAAAATTCTGCTCTGATCTGGACTTACTTTTACATTGGTCACGACTCCAATGCGCGGCGACAACTATTTGCATTTTAATTGGATTACTTTGTTCTTGCTTACATATTATACGCGTGCTTTGTCGCCTCGGACGGAGTTTTTGTTTTGTCTGACATGTAAGCCGATTAGTTTCGCGTGCTGGTGACATTTTAAGGTGAGGCTTCAATGACAGACTTCACAATTAAATGTAAATTGTCCATTAGAAAAGTACACAACTTGCTCTGCTGTAAGATCTAAAACACTGGAACTACCTCAAAATATGTAATTCTGCCCCCGTAAGCATAACGCAATAACTAGTTTTAAAATGTTAATTAATACCTGAACATAATTTGCAGTTTAATAAAGTAAACAATTGATTGACACTTCAAAACTATTTACTGCGTTTATGCTTACGGGGGCAAAATTAGTAGCTCGACTTCGGAATCAATTGTGAATATCGTATTTCCAGATAGTAGAACTATCGAACGAATAGGAAATTGAATCGAAAGTTCACCTTCACCATTTTCACGTTTAGACTTAAAACTAAAACCCTCCACTCGATTTCTCTCCCTCTCCTTGTATAAGCTTGAACAGCGATTTTATAATTTGTTAATTACCTCTACACGTGGTATTAAACCTACTGTCATGGGCCGTCAAGGCTCGTTGCGAAGGTGTGACGGACGAGTATTCCCTAACGTGCCCCTCGCGCCTTCGACCGTCGACCCCGCCAAGGTTTTAGCGAGTCCAATATTACTGTTACATTTTAATAATTGAACGACTGTGGAAAGTACCAATAGTAACGGTAAACATCATAGCTGTGTTATGTACGGAGCTTGACTTACTCTTATTATTCTGTACAATGACCTTAGGAGCTAAATTTCGTTTTCTTTTTTGCGCACCAGTATTAACATAATCGAAAAACAAAATGTGACTCATGTTAACTTTCATGAAATACCAATGTTTGATTTTGCAATATCTCTGGAAATAACATTTTTATTTATTGGGTGAATAGCTACCTTTTACAGTAAGATTTAGCAATATCTACATATACGTACAGAATACATCGATTTCAATCCTAATTAATAACAGTATGCACCGTACACACGTGCTAAATGGATTTATGGATTGAGGAAAAAACCCAAGTAACAGACGCACCGACTAATAGTCAAAGTAGTCAAACACTATTCGGTCAGGATTCGTGAAGGCTCCTTCCTAGTGCTAATTTATCCCCGATGGGCCCCAGCGTCGTTGACCGCGCTGTTTTTGCGCATCTTGGCACAACGGTCGCCGCCTGCGCAGCCGCATGCGCTCTTTGTATGGAAGCTGACACTGACGCAGGGTAAAACGCGTCAGGAATGTTTATCGTTTGTCAGGAACGCGTTAGGAAATGCCGAAATTGTGATAATGATAAGTACTTGCGTAATTTAATGTACACATATTTTACTTTCAGTACATAATTACGCGCTTCATGTTTCAGAGAACCTAGGTCTCCAGCTCTCCAATTTGTTTTACTTTTATCAAACTTTAAGCCTGTCGTTGTGAGTTGGTATGGGCTCAGTATTACTTAGGTATTATGAAGAATTAACGCGCGAAAAAATCTTCTACGCTTTACGTATCTGCTTACGTTATCATCTATATATCGTACATTGCCACTAAAATTGATTTATAATCAACTGACAATGTTCTTCACATGATGTAATCGACTAAAGCTTACATAAAAAAATGGCTATGATTCTTGAAGTATGCGTACTTCAGAGGAAATGGGAGTTGAGTTGCCTGTTTCCATACAATCGTATGCCCGTTTCCTTACTAGATATTGAATTTTTAGCATTTTTTACAGTAAAATCTACTTTTGCTCATGTCGGTAGGTACGCTTTGCATTTTTTGATATTATAATTATTATCAAAACTTTAAAAAATTACGAAAAAGCCATATTTTAAATGCCTTTTCAGATCCCCGTACAACAAATATTCCGTAAATTGTCAAAAAAGTTGAATATACCGATATGGGCATATCCTTCATTCAAATTATTTTTGAAATAAATATTAGTAGATATTATGTAGTCTGTTGGAGGAGGAAACGGAGGACTACGAAACATTATTTTCGCCATTTTTTTTGTTATCTTATAAACGAAGCTGCAGATGTCATGTCCCTTTCTTAGGTGTATCGGAGAGTGAAAGTATAGTTTTACGAAATGGTACCAAACTCTTCCAATTTCCTATTAATACGGTTCATTACGACTATAAATAAATTCTATTCTATTATATAGTAGTCGAAGGTACAGTAAAACATCAACTATGAATATTATGATCATTCGTTCAATGATATAACTGATTAGATCAGATATAACATCACTGCACATGAGCGCATCGGGTGAACCATTTGTTTTGTTTCGCGGCCAACAATGAATGGCGCTCGTAGCGGCGCGGGCGCGTCGATTTCGCGCACAATTCGGCCAGCAGCGCGCCCCGTGGGGCCTCGGGTGAACGGCCAGACAGGCCGTTAAACCTGCGGCCTGCGAGGCGGCCTCGCGGGCCTCCGACCAGCCTGATTCTGACCCTACGCTAAAGCCTTTGCCAAATTAACTAGATCACTGAATTTTTTAGGTACTCAATCTTTATTTACGTTACGTTTATAACGATATTATTAGAGTATTTATTCTTGATTTTCCATGTAGAATTTGAATGTGTTATAGAAAATCACATTTGCAAAAGAATAAAGTTTACTATTTTTGTCGCTGTTGCAATTGAAATTCTGTGCTCTTGTTAAATACCTATAGCATTGTAGTGTGCGTCTCAAAACATACAAAAATGTTTTGTATATTAATTTAATTTAAACTCGATCCGGTCGATTATTAGTCGCATTTAGGTTTTTGCCATTTGCCAATCCCTGTATGGGGAAAGTATCCCCGAGTCAAATAATAGTGGTGATTGCGACTAGGTCTATCAATTGTCAAATAGTAAGTTATTTAAATATTCGGTCACTCTAATAAAACCTTTATGTGACTGCTATTTTTACCTTACCGCGACCTTGGTGCTACAGAGGTGTATGAACTTGTCTACTTACCAAATAAATATTACAAGTTTTATGTTTTTACGAAGTTATCTCGCTTTGACTAAATTTGGCAGTTGTCTCATCGTGTCTTCTAGAACTGTTTTCTTATAATTAATTGGCGAAGAATGATCGTTTTTTTTATATTGTATAATAGCCCATTTGTCTTCTTCATAGAAATCAATTCGGGGATTTAGAAATATGTTGGCAATTTGCATGTAATTCGTTCAGTTTATAAAGTTCCGGAACATAAGTGAATCAAATATTAACAATTAGGGTATCCTAAATTACTGTTATTAGTTAATTGAGCAGCTATGACCGTCCTTTATAATTGTAATGGATATAAAAAGGCATAAGGAACTGAAACGTAACTAGGCCTGTGGTTATTTTATAAAATCCTCAAATAAAACTTCATGTTTTTTTTCGTTTACTACCCCAAGTCTTGACTAATTACTCCCTTAGCGTGTAATTATACGAATCGAGGGCTGTTTCACAAGCTTCCCCTACATTGTTCTCTACTTACATTGCAATTTATAATAACGTTGTAATTACGTTAGGATAGGACCTACTATATTTCAGATTTCTCGATATCGTGCGAGTAACTTGACTTCGTATGTGTCTGATTTAAATGTGTTAGCCGTACGTAGGTATTTTTGGTAACTATAAAGCAATGCATTTCAATAAATTCGAGTTACAAAAATTACACAGATGTGTGAAGGAACACCTAGTTCATTGCGAGCATATTAATTTTTTTTTAATATAATACGGAATAAATAATAATTGGAAATGTTCCAAAATGTGAACTAGACGATTAGGTATGACGTTTCCCTTGTAGCCTACATTTGATTTTTGCCTTAACAATATTTGCCCAAAGTGTCCCGAAGTTTTTATTTATGATTTTATACGCCTGCGTATAATTTCCTTACCAAGACATTTAGATTGTTGCGTAGGCGTTTCGTAATGTAACGTAAGTAAATATATAATATGTGCCATAATACGTAGATATATGATAAACTTACACGTGGCGCGGCGTTATATTATGCAATCCGCTTGAAACATTCGTACTGTTCTAAATTCCGATGCAAGCGACTTATTTTCCTAAAGCCTTCAAGCGCCGCCGATCAGGCCAAGGTGATGCTAATGTGGCCGCGATGGCTTCCTCGTGTGCTACTGTGCTGCCTGTCCAAGCCCTGGCTAGGAAAATGTAGTGGATGCATTATTCTGCTGCCTAAGTGCTTAATAGAAAACTCGCTGAATTATTCACAACCTGAAGACATAAAAGCGAACTCGACAAAACGGTGGCGGTCGATTATGTAAAAAGATGAGATCTATTCAGGACTAATATGCTGGTGGGATTGTTTACGGTTCGGCTCTAGTTCGCCCCGAGCTCAGACGGGACGAGAGCGCACGCTGGGACAGGTGGAATGGAACGTCTGCGTCGGTGCTTTTTCATTCTTTGTTTGCATCGAGGATTTGCATACAATCGGAGAAATTGCGTGGCTGGCAGCAGTCGGGGAAAAAAGGAATTGGTGTAGTTTTATGCATATGACTGTTCAGTGCTGCCCCCCTAGCTTTTCTCGCAAACTGTAGGGGGTATACATCACTATACATGCCTGAAGCGGTTAGACTGCTGCCCAAAGCGGGTAATCCCGTCCTATCCGCATATCGTTTAAGAGAATAGATTAGATAGATCGAATGCTAACCCAAGAATAATAATTATCCAAGAGTGTTCCATTGCTGAAACTAAAATACTTAATAAAATAAAATTACACCATTTATAGTACGTAAAAATTTTTAAATAGTACTACTGTTTACTCAAAATCCTTTGTTATTTTTGTCTTTGTTCGTTATTACATTTCTGTCCAGGTTTCATTTCTATCGCCGACTGATTTTCTGCTCTCGTTTCATCTAGGGCTTGTGGTCGTGACCGTGTTTCGTGTAACCGTAGCCGGATCCCCGTTGCCGTGTTACACGGCAACGGTTTTAAGGCCCGTTTCCTGCGTGTTACACGGCTACGTATCAATAAAGTTACGTATACACGTGTACACGGGGATACGTATCTTAATTACACGCAGATCCGTTCCGCCCGCGTTGTTGAGTGACGATTCGATGTGTTGTCTTTAAGGACTAAGGAAAACGGATGAGAATGTTCCGTGATATTTGTGAATCTAATTTAGTGGTTACCTAATTGCTTTTCTAACGTAAAGTGCGATAACTTAGTTGTACTTCATTTCAGTATGATAACGTGTATACCTACTGAGATTAAATTTTACATATTAATATTTTACTTTCTAAGGTAAGGAGGGCAGAATCATAAAAAATATATATTTTCTGAGTTCAATATTAATAAAAACTAACACATTGTCATGTATTAATTACCTAATTTAATAATGAGATGTGAACGGAAGTTAAAAAATACATAACACAGTGCGGAGTAAATATTTTTTCTTAGTTCTAAATATCATAATTTAAGTTTTTCTCTTGTGCAATAAAGTTGATATAAATAAATACATTAATCAATATTGAGGGTACCAGACAACGATTAATCTATACTAGGAAACCCGTAACTCAGGAACAAAATAAATGCGTCAAAAATATACAAATTTACAGCGTTATTTCCTACAAAATAAGGAACTTTTAAAATATAAAAGGATATTAAAAAGCAATATAATTAAAAAATACAATATACTAACTCATTGGATGTCGTGACGATGACGGGAGATTTTAGGTGCACCGCTTTCAAATGCTTTCCTATCGATACTGTTGTACCACCACGACACGAAAACTCATTGTTCGTACGATCATTGCACAAAGTGCATAAAGCCGTGTCACCGACCCTGGTGGCATAACTCCACACCCAACTGATCTTCATTATTAATACACTTTAAAAACGCTATCTTCTCACCAACAGTAACAATACAAAAACGTAACAAAATAATAAAAAAACAATTAATTTAAATTCGACTAAACTCTCGCTAAGTCTGTCCGGCCTGCAATCTTATTAGTGACTAAGCACGTATAAAACCATAACCCGAAATCGCCCTTTTCAAATTTACTAAAACATCCCCGCTTATCTATATCAAAACAAAGATGCGGCGCGGCTATTTCATTCAACTTCACAAACAAAAGGTGTACCAGGTAAAGCCCAAGTTAACATATTTATCAGTAAAATTACCACGTGTGGTCAATTACATCGCAGACAAACTATTGTTAGCTACTTTGCGCGTGCAAATTCTTAGTATAGGTCTTATCTACAAAAGGGCCGCCCTGTCAGGTAATAAAATTAAATGAACGACTGTATTATCTTTTATGTATAGCAATTTGGCCAAATATTTTTAACATTCTTTTTTAATTTTTCTATCTGGTTATTCAAAATCACAATATAAATTCTAATCCATAAATATCACCGTCGCTTGTTATATAGAACACAGTACCTACCACGTTATTCTATAACATAAATCGATACGAAAAATGCAAGTCTAATCAATAAAATACCATTCGTCCCGATTCAGAGTATAATACTCAATACGTACTTTAAAAACAAGCTGTTATTCAATAATAGGCCTTATTTGTTTGCATAGTAATTGGTCCGGCCGGATCCATGCCACGAGCAGTCGTTGCTAGAACGAAGCCAAGATTCGTAGATACGTATACAAACAAAAATTCGGGTACGTATCTCGGCGTGACTGTGAAATTCGTGATCTTAGTACCGCCGGGGTTAAGAACACGGAGCTACGGTTCGGCGAATAGTACGTATATCGGGAGCCCTAGTTTCATCTAACACTTATTAAGACGAAACCACAACAAGCCCAAATTTCAATGGAGTTGCGACGTTTCATTACAACCCCACGCACCTCACCGTCCAATCCGGGCATCAGAATAGGCCCATATCATAATTTTGAAGTAAATAAAAATACCAACTTAAAAGCTGACTGAAAATATAAGGGGTGTACCGATAAAAAACTGGCAAATTCAAATGAAAAAATCGGGTCAATATAGTTAAAAAGCTGTAATTTCTGGCTTTTGTAATATACTAGGAGGTCTTAAATTAGCTAACTTTGGTCCTTTTTTTTGCTACTGCAATTTCAGTATTCACAATACAAGTTCTCCAGAACCCCTTCGCAAAATATTTTTCCAAGCCCTTTTTTTAATTCTCCACTGCACGATTTCGTGTTCTGCAGAAGTGACCTATATTTCTGGTTAATCTCCATGTTTTTTTTTAATATACTCCTGCCTTGGGCGCAGTAATACTCTGTGAAGGGAATTATGTCACATATTATGTGAAATTTTTATGGGTCTTTAATCAATTATTTAATCCTATACAAATCTTAGTCTCTTTGGTATAGTTTTGCTTTTGTTTGGTATAGTTTTGTTTGGTATAGTTGTGCACCGCTTTCAAATGCTTTCCTATCGATACTGTTGTACCACCACGACACGAAAACTCATTGTTCGTACGATCATTGCACAAAGTGCATAAAGCCGTGTCACCGACCCTGGTGGCATAACTCCACACCCAACTGATCTTCATTATTAATACACTTTAAAAACGCTATCTTCTCACCAACAGTAACAATACAAAAACGTAACAAAATAATAAAAAAACAATTAATTTAAATTCGACTAAACTCTCGCTAAGTCTGTCCGGCCTGCAATCTTATTAGTGACTAAGCACGTATAAAACCATAACCCGAAATCGCCCTTTTCAAATTTACTAAAACATCCCCGCTTATCTATATCAAAACAAAGATGCGGCGCGGCTATTTCATTCAACTTCACAAACAAAAGGTGTACCAGGTAAAGCCCAAGTTAACATATTTATCAGTAAAATTACCACGTGTGGTCAATTACATCGCAGACAAACTATTGTTAGCTACTTTGCGCGTGCAAATTCTTAGTATAGGTCTTATCTACAAAAGGGCCGCCCTGTCAGGTAATAAAATTAAATGAACGACTGTATTATCTTTTATGTATAGCAATTTGGCCAAATATTTTTAACATTCTTTTTTAATTTTTCTATCTGGTTATTCAAAATCACAATATAAATTCTAATCCATAAATATCACCGTCGCTTGTTATATAGAACACAGTACCTACCACGTTATTCTATAACATAAATCGATACGAAAAATGCAAGTCTAATCAATAAAATACCATTCGTCCCGATTCAGAGTATAATACTCAATACGTACTTTAAAAACAAGCTGTTATTCAATAATAGGCCTTATTTGTTTGCATAGTAATTGGTCCGGCCGGATCCATGCCACGAGCAGTCGTTGCTAGAACGAAGCCAAGATTCGTAGATACGTATACAAACAAAAATTCGGGTACGTATCTCGGCGTGACTGTGAAATTCGTGATCTTAGTACCGCCGGGGTTAAGAACACGGAGCTACGGTTCGGCGAATAGTACGTATATCGGGAGCCCTAGTTTCATCTAACACTTATTAAGACGAAACCACAACAAGCCCAAATTTCAATGGAGTTGCGACGTTTCATTACAACCCCACGCACCTCACCGTCCAATCCGGGCATCAGAATAGGCCCATATCATAATTTTGAAGTAAATAAAAATACCAACTTAAAAGCTGACTGAAAATATAAGGGGTGTACCGATAAAAAACTGGCAAATTCAAATGAAAAAATCGGGTCAATATAGTTAAAAAGCTGTAATTTCTGGCTTTTGTAATATACTAGGAGGTCTTAAATTAGCTAACTTTGGTCCTTTTTTTTGCTACTGCAATTTCAGTATTCACAATACAAGTTCTCCAGAACCCCTTCGCAAAATATTTTTCCAAGCCCTTTTTTTAATTCTCCACTGCACGATTTCGTGTTCTGCAGAAGTGACCTATATTTCTGGTTAATCTCCATGTTTTTTTTTAATATACTCCTGCCTTGGGCGCAGTAATACTCTGTGAAGGGAATTATGTCACATATTATGTGAAATTTTTATGGGTCTTTAATCAATTATTTAATCCTATACAAATCTTAGTCTCTTTGGTATAGTTTTATGAAGCGAAATCAGTCCCAAAAAGTATCAAGGATAGTATGCATAAGTCAAGGATATCTTAAGGAATACGGGAACAATAGCCAGATATATTGACAACAGTCCCATAATTTAGAAAACTGCATACAAAAAAAGAAAAAAATGTTTGGAAAAGATAGTTTGGAAGAGGTTTCGAAGAAGCTGTACTGTGAGTACCTGCAATGCAGTAGTGACACTAAAGTACTACAGTCAGCTAAGTTAAGACTTCCTGGTTTATTTCCAAAGCATGAAATTATAGCTACCTAACTATATCGATCCGATTTTTTCATTTGAATTTGCCAGTTTTTTATCGGTACACCCCTTATGACATTGGCGATAGATTACTCAAGGCATGTACTGGATGCACGATCAAAATATTATATTATACTGCATTACTGGATAGTGGACATTCTGTGGCTCACGTTTGTATGAAAAAAAAAATAATGGGGCACCCTTTTATGTTGTAACACCTATTACGTTGATAAAATATACCAAGTTTCGTAATTTTGTCTCAACTCCAAACCTGTGCTCAATGCCTTTGAAAAATAACGTATATATTTTATGAATCCCAAAATAAACAAATATTTTATATTTATGTATATTATCAGAGATGGGCATTATTCGAATAAATTTTTATCGGAATAATTATTCGAATAAACAATAATTCACGATTTCTTTATTTGCGAATAATTTAGTCACGAATGATTTATTCGCGAATAAATCAGCCACGAATGAATTATTTTGCTGGTTTTTAAATGACGAATGATTTATTCGTTATTTTCATTCGAATAAATCTACGAAAAACATATTTTTTCTGTTGCATTATATTAAATTAAACAACATCAAGCATAATATTTAACATAAATCGTGAATACTGTAATTTGTTCTAAGTTCTAGCACGCTAAAGAATGTTAAGGGTTAGGGGTAATATATAAACCCAGGTAGTAAGTATAATTAGCGAGACGAGTGGCGACCGAGGGTGGCGGGCGGCGACGGGTGGTGGGTGGCGACGAGTGGTGGTGAATGGCGACGGATGGTGGTGGGTGGTGACGGGATGCGGTGGGGGGAGGCTGGGGGTGGCGGGTGGCGACGGGTGGTGGTGGGTGGCGACGAGTGGTGGTGAATGGCGATGGGTGGTGGTGGGTGGCGACGAGTTGCATTGGGGGGAGGCGGACGGCGACCGGGGGTGGCGTTGGGTGGAGGCGTTGGGTGGCAGGCGGCGGCGGGTGGTGGTGGGCGGCGACGGGTTGCGGTGGGGGAAGCGGGTGGCGACCGGGGGTGGCAGCGGGTGGAGGCGTCGGCGTCGGGTGGCAGGCGGCGGCTGGTGGTGGTGGGTCTCAGCGGGCGAAGGCCGGGGGTGGCGGGCGACGGCGGATGGAGGCGGGCACCCGCCACCTCCAGCCACCACCCATCGTCACCCGTCACCACCCGCCTCCCCCCGCCATCGCCCGCCACCCCCGGCCTTAGCCCGCCGCCACTCGTCACCACCCGCCGTCGCCCGCCACCCGACGCCTCCCCCACCGGAACCCGTCGCCACCCATCACCACTCGTCTCCACCCACCACCACCCGTCGCCGCCCGCCACCCCCGGTCACCACCCGCCTCCCCCCACTGCAACCCGTCGCCGCCCGGCCCCCCCGGTCGCCACCCACCTCCCCCCACCGCAACCCGTCGCCACCCACCACAATCCGTCGCCATTCACCTCCACTCGTCGCCACCCACCACCACCCGTCGCCGCCCGCCACCCCCGGTCGCCACTCGCCTCCCCCCGCCGCAACCCGTCGCCACCCACCACCATCGGCCGCCGCCCGCCACCCCCGGCCTCCGCTCGCCGCTACCCGTCGCCACCCACCACCACCCGTCGCCAAAGAAGTGCAGAAAGTGACTTTGTTTTAGTAATTATTCGTGAAAATTCATTCGACGAATAAATTATTCGCGATTAAATTATTCTACGAATAATCTATTCGAATAAAAATAATCATTCGACAATTTCATTCGTCATTCGCGATGATTTTTTTTATTCTTATTCGTTATTCGTCATTCGAATAAATTTTGCCCATCTCTGTTAATTATATATTTTATTTTAATACTGTTTTAAAACGGGATTTAAAAGTCATGTAGGTAAAAAATACATTTATTTTTAATTATTATAAATTATTGATTAGGTTGAATTTTTGACGAAGATTCAAATAAGCATAAAAAATAGAAATTAAAACTAACTTCCGGAACCAGTATTCAGGCAGGTGCGGCGGCTAAAGCGGCCGAAAAGCTAAAAGCTCATAAATACAGGGGTCTTGGTCCCGAATACATTTTCATGCCATTCGGGGTTGAGACCCTAGGCCCGTGGGGTCCCAATGCTATCAAGCTCCACAAAGAACTCGCCAAAATGCTGGTCGACACCACCGGTGACCGAAGAGCTGGCAGCTTCCTCGCGCAAAGGATAAGTATTGCCATACAGCGGGGAAATGCTGCCAGCATTCTCGGCACCATGCCAAGGGGGCCCCATTTTTTAGATGTATTTTAGGTTTATTTAGTTTTAATTTGTTAGTTTTAATTTAGTGTTATTTATAAGGTTTTTTATTTACCTATTTATTATGTAATCATTTTATCTATCTACCGAATAAAGTAAAGATTGATTTTTTTTAATGTCCATTTTTCGGAACTTTTTACGACTATTTTCCGGCGCTCTATGACTTCACTATTTTAAATAAAACTTCTACTTTGTTATTTAAAAATCATTTGTTTAAACAGTCTAGAAACAATAACTAAAATAAAAGTAAAGAAATAATAGTTTAATTTTTTTCACATTCCATACAATATAAAAAATATCAAAGGCGTTGAGCACCACTTTATAGTTTAAAATAAAATTATGAAACTTGGTATGTATAGTTTATCAACGTAATAGGTGTAACAAAATAAGGGGGTGCCCCATGGGCAAAAAATTGTTTTTTTGGGCCACCCTAGTGGACATGGGTGCTGAAAAATTATGATAAGAAAATGTTTTCTTTATATGCGACAATACATTAATTTAGTCATAAATATCATCAAAATAATTAATTTTGTATAAGGGCTTACTCATAAACCATACCCATTTTAATCTGTTGTCTCTACTTTACCGACAGTAGGTACCTACCTATCGACTGAAGCTCACAATATATATTTTTTCAATCAACTTAATTTTGTATATATACATGTGAGTGATACTTATTTTTAAAGTTGGATAATTTTCCCATCTAATTAATAAAAAAATATTCGTAATACTACACCTAATGTGCAAAATGTTAACTGGAAATCCTTAGCTTATCCGCATTGGGCCCCTACCTAAAGGTGCTCGCTTACGTGGGTCTATTTCCTATACATAAACAAGCTATAATATGATTTTTATGTCTAGGTTCTGCTAATCTCAGTGAGTGCTTTACATTACATATCATTAGGATAGAATGAGTCTGTTTCAAAACAATCACTTCTCATTCATTACGTTAACGATGCAATAAACAGATAACTTTGAAAGTATATCAACTATGCTGCATTCATATGTTATGCTAAATGTATCAAACGCTACCATTACAGTGGGAGAAATTCGTACCCGGCGTACTACGTATCGCACCGATAAAATCACCGGTATAATCGGTCAGTCCAGAGTTTAGTGATGTGTTTGTCATCTGAATCACGTGGCCTTCCGCTCGGTTATTACTAGCCAGCGGTGGGTTCGCGCGTTAGTTGTGGCGTGGTCGCGCCGCGCGCCGGCACAGCGTCCTTATCAACGCGGCTTTAGTGCGCATCGAGCTCCACGTGTATAAACATTGTTGTGCAACAAAAACAAGCGACGAACGCGCAAGGACGCCGATGCCGCTGCACCGTTTAGAAATCGCCGCGACACTCGTTTCACCTTAACTACCAAAATGTAACCAACCTTGTTGAACCGAGTGCTTTGTTTTGATCAAACGTTACACGTGTGTGGTCTCAGTTTATATTATAATCGGTCAGTGTTATGTGTAGTGATGTATCATAAATATAGTGCAGTGCTGTGAGTGAGATACCTATTACTTGTCGACTCAAGTCGTTTGCGATGTCTGTCGAAATTGGAAGTGAAATTGGTGAATGTAAGTGATTTACCATTACTTACAAAAATGTTTTTCTTTTTTCAAGATAAGCTATCCTCTGGTCGTTGTCATAGCTAATTCCCGCCTTTTTTGCTTAGAAATAATAGTCTCATTACATATTTAGGTCGCTCGTCTGAATCGATTTCACTGTGGAGGGTTTCAGACTCATTGCTAGCTGCACCGCTTCAAGGAGATCGCCTTAATGGATTCTTCGAAGTCTCGGTCACAGAATTGCGCAGTTACTCCGACCGAGCGACTACCCAGTACATAATCTTATAGTACTTGCATTTCAACTTCATGTCACGGCTCCAACGCGACCTTGTGCTTAATGCTACCGACATAAAGTTCAACTAGAGACCCTCGCATTATTGATTCGATTGGAAAAAACGAGTTGAAAACCTTCCGTGCAGCTAATATTAATAAACATATATATCAACTTTACAAGCGTTCCGTCTTTTAAAACGACGTTTTATTAGGTCATTGCTATTTCACACCGGTTACTAAGTAGGTAGCGTGGTTTTGTATCATTATTTACATACCTACTGATAATAAGACTTGGTTCATTTCTATGTGAATTGTGGCATGACGGATCGGATTTCAAGACTTCGTTATCACATGTCGTTTAGAACAAATTTGTTGCTGTCGGCAACCACAAACTAGATTGCGTAAGAAATTAATCAGTGTACCAAAGTTAGCAAAAATTTATCTGAATTGCGTTTGTGTGGTGCGAACACGATCATGCACCGCCCACGAGCGTCCGACCGGCGGCTAGGCAGTCGCATTCCTTGCATAGCTACCACAGGTTGTCGGCCGACCGCGCACCGCGGCCGGTTCTCAACGGCTTCGCACTGGTGACGTAGCGACACGTCTCTGCGTTCGTCGGCCCGAGTGCCCAGAAGCCCTACCTCGCCTCCCGCCCCCTCTGACACATTTGAGGGGGAACCCTACCTTATCACAATACGCGCTTCATAAATGCATACTTGATGTAGCTAATATCCGACTGTCAACGATGTCGGGCTTTCTCTTGACGGTACCTTTCTCCGCCGAATTTTGATTTGCACTTCAATTTGGTCACCTACTTTGCATGAATCATTGAACTATTTTGTAAGTGTTCGCCGTAGTGAATTGTACTCGAAGCGCTGGAACGGAAGTGCACTGGTCTATCTATTGTAAGAAATCGTTTTTAATGCTAATAGGCGGATGTGGTCTGATTTTCAATCAGCGCTGTACATTCATCTCGGAGCGCGCAGAGCTAACCGGATGTTGATAATTTTAACATGTTTTAAGTGTGTCTTGCGAGCAGAGAGTGTTTTGACGAACCTCTTTTGACGCATACTTTACTCGTTCCGGAATACTTGTCATAAAAGATTAATGTGAATTTATTTTTGTCTGAATTTTAATATTTTTTCTTTATTTATTTATCAAAACGTGCTAACGTGCAAACGTGAGTTGT